>CAJQZJ010000072.1:4034657-4076358 GCA_907164525.1 Lophiomys imhausi
TTTTCTTTATAACATTATGACTGATTTTTGTAGTAGTTAAGAGTTTAATATTAAATCTGTTCTATTATAACACCAGTAATAACATGTGTACTCTAGATGCTCATGTGTATGCTTGTCACCATAATAAAAGTATCCTTTGTTGAAAAATATTCAACATTTGCCCTTCTGAAGTGATCTGGCATTTATTAAAATGTATCAGCATCTCATTATAATTTACCTGTCCTGGTATTTTGTATTTAAATATATCAGCAAAACATTTTCCGGGCTAACTCTATGACATACAGTACAAATGACGTATGCACACATTATTTCTAGATACAATGAAATTGTCTAAAGTATCCAAAAGGCTCAGGACCGTGGACTGGATTCTGGTGCCTTACATATACAACCCTACTTTCAACTCCTCAAAGACCCAATAGACTACAATACTCATGTATGAAAATGACTTATCACACAGTCAAAGATCAGAATTGTAGGTTTGTCTAAATTAGTTTCTTTTGAAGATAGAATATAGAAATTAGATAATTTCATACCCTGTTGGAGAAGAAATGAAAATAGTTTTTTGACATGTGGAGAAGAGAACACTGCAAGACAAAGTAGTATGAACAGTTACCTAAAAAATATGTATGTCTCTGAAGCTTGGGCCCAGGGTATCTGCTGTACAAGATGGAGAAGAAGAACATAAAAGCAAAATCCACAGTATGTAGTAACTTTGATTGTTGATTTGCAACAGTAAATTATAACCTGGAATAACCAAACTTTCTACTAAGAAGAGATTATCTTTCTGTTGTATTTCATTTTGGCCATTAAATCAAATGATTTCACTTAAATGGGATATCATGGTAGTTGGAACAATAAAAAGTAACTTTTACCTAGTAAAATGTAATGTATTCACAATGTTTTAACTCAAGACAATGCCTTTTAGTATGATGAAGAAGTGGATTTCTAGGACATATGTCTCACAAGAACAATACATATATAATACATTGTCTAAGATTGCTCATTTGAGAATATTTTTAGTGGCTTAGGAGCTCATAAACATTTTAGAAGAGTCTGAAGTACAGAAACTTTAAGTTTTTCATAATCTGTATTATTTACCTTCACAAGTCATATTGTGTTTGGCTTACTCAATTAAGTGAAAATGTAAAATGTTAGGACATATGATTATGTTGGAATGGGAATAATATATTTTTCATATGAAATGGATATGAGTTTTTTAGGGGATAAAAGGTGAACTCTGACAGATAAAATAATGCCTTCTTTAAAGATTTTCACAGACTTTGATCCTCTCAATAAGTTTTCTTATATTTTAAAATGTGATTAAGTAAAGGTTCTTGAGATAAAGGTTATGTCTTGAATCATACCAGTCCTATGGATGCAATGAATGACAGAGGTCCTTAAAAATGGAATAGATTGAAATCAGGGATGGTGATACCTCCAGATGTTGTTTTATTTTACGGGACTGATTTAGCTATTCTGTTTTTTTTCCACATGAAATGGAAAGTTATTCTTTTGAGGTATGTAAAGAATTGTGTTGGTATTTTGATGGGAAATGCATTGAATCTGTATATTGCTTTTGGTAGGATGGCCGTTTTTATTATGTTGATCCTACCTATCCATGAGCAAGGGAGATCTTTCCATCTTCTGATGTCTCCTTCAATTTCTTTCTTCAAGGGCTTGAAGTTCTTGTTGTACAAGACATTCACTTGCTTGGTTAGAGTTAGCCCCAGGTATTTTATATTATTTTTGGCTATTGTGAAGAGTGTTGTTTCCCTAATTTCTTTGTCAGCCCATTTATCTTTTGTGTGAAGAAGGGCTACTGGTATACATCCAAATGATTCCTCACTGAATCACAAGGAAGTTTCCTCGTCTATGTTCATAGCAGCCTTATTTGTAATAGCTAGAAACTGGAAACAACCCAGATGTCCCTCAACCGAAGAAGGATTAAAAAACTATGGTACATCTACACAATGGAATACTACTCAGCTATCAGAAACAAGGAAATCATGCAATTTGCAGCCAAATGGATGGAACTAGAGAAGCTCATCCTGAGTGAGCTAACCCAGACTCAGAAGGATGCACATGGCATCTATTCACTTATAGTTGGAGTTTAGCCATATAATACAGGATAAATATACTACAACGAATGCACCAAAGGGAACATGAACACAGACATTTTTTTTCCTGTCCATGAGACACTTTGCACTAGTGGTGCTGCCTTGTGGCCCCCAGTGTATGAGGAGGCTCTTGGCCCTCATATGACTGCTGAAATGGGGCGGCGGACTGTTATGTAGGGACATTCCACTCCAGAGGAGTGTGATGGAAGAGATAAGGGGTAAAGGGTGGGAAAGCAGGACTGGGGGGGCGGGCAGAAAGAGGACACTCCGATGGAGATGTAACCTGAAGTAATAAATATTTTTTAAAAAAGGGCTACAGATTTTTTTGAGTTAATTTTGTATCCAGCCATCTTGCTGAATGAGTCTATCAGCTGTGGGAGTTCTCTGGTGGAATTTTTGGGGTCACTTACATATAATGTCATATCGTCTGCTAATAGGGATAATTTAACTTCTTACTTTCTGATTTGTATCCCTTTGATTTTCTTTGGTTTTCTTATTGGACTGGCTAGAACTTCAAGTACTATGTTGAAGAGGTGTGGGGAGAGTGGACATCCTTGCCTTGTCCGTGATTTTAGGGGAGATGCTTCAAGTTTCTCCTTCTTTGCGAATTCTTGGTTTAGCTCTGTTCCCAATTATTTTTTAATCTCACACCTGTCAGAATGTCTCAGATCAAAGACTCAAATGACAACACATTCTGGCAAGGTTGTGGAGAAAGGGAAACACTCCTCCATTGCTGGTGGAAGTGTACATTTGTACAACCACTATGGAAATCAGTCTGATGATATTTTAGAAAACTTAGAATAGCTCTACCTCAAGACCCAGACATACCATTCCTGGGCGTATATCCAAAAGATTCCTCACCAATTCACAAGGACATCTCCTCAACTATATTCATAGCAGTTTTATTTGTAATAGCTAGAAACTGGAAACAACCCAGATGTCCTTCAACTGAGGAATGGATAAAAAAAAAAAAACTGTTGTACATTTACACAATGGAATACTACTCAGCTATCAGAAGCAAGGAAATCATGTAATTTGAAACCAAATGGATGGAACTAGAAAAGTTCATCATGAGTGAGCTAACTCAGAAAGATACACATGGCATATATTCACTTATAACTGGATTTTAGCCATATAATACAGGATAACCATCATACAATCAACAGACCCAAAAGAACAGGAACAAGGACTTGGTTACCTGTCAGTGGGACACACCACCCTGGTGGAACTGCCATGTATGCTTCCTGTGTAAGAGGAAGCTCTTAGACCTCATGAGACTAATGTATTAAGGGGGGCTGATACATGGAGACACACCACACTGGAGGCATGGGAGGGGTGAGATAGGGGGTAAAGGGTGGGAGGGAGGAGCTTGGAGGGGGTGGAGGGAACAAGTGGCAATGAAGAGGTAACGAAGTAATAAATAAATGCAAAAAAATGGAATAAAGAGAGTCAGCTGCAGAAAAGACAATGTAACAGAAGAAGCAGAAATGTATGTGACAATAGAAGCAAAAGTTAGAGAAAGATTTGAAATGCTGTGCTGGTTCTGATGATGAGGAAGAAATCACAAACCAAGGAATGCAGTTGTTTTCTCCAGGCTAAAAATGGTAAGAAACTTGATTTTGACTTAAAGCCTCCAGCAGAAATACTATACCCCAGAATAATACTTATAGAATTTTAATTACTACTGGAGATTACAAAGTATGGGAACTGAAAGAGAAAACAATAATATTGTTTTATGTAACTAAACTTGAGATACTTTATTATAATAGATACTACAGAAAATTAATAAAACTTTTTTTCCAAAACATTCCACTTCATTCATAGAAGAAACTATTTTCTTTTTCTTATGCTCATTCTTTACTTAATACTGAATTATACTGAATGCTTTATAGCTATAAGTGAAACTGAAATTAACAGGGTTGAAAAGAATGACTGCTAATTCCTGTTACCCAACTTCTGTTTTGACCGAGGGAAGCTGAAGCAAAAATGTACCCCAAAGGTGTCTTTCACCAATGTATGTCATGGACAGCAATCAGTAGATATCCCATAGAGTTTACAGTATGCTGATTTAGTTGCACAAATACACACGTAGGTAAAGGTGAGGTAAGAAAGTTCTGGCTCTAGAAATGTTAGAGCTAATATTCCCCATCCTGTTTGCTTATTCTTAAAATCACAACATTGACATGTGACACGAATATGCTTTGAATAATAAAGCACATTTTAAAACTATATTTTAGTTTTAAACTTTCTTTGCAATAACTAGAAAAGACTAGTAATGTCACAAAAGGTACTGAAAAGTGTTCCTGGATTTTCGGAAGGCCCAGCTGTAGAACAGTTTCAAATGGGATACCTTAAATATGCATATGAAGGTAAAGAGAATACAGCTTAGAATGTCACTAGAAAATACAAGAGTATTTTCTATTTTCTAGTTCTTCTAGCTTGTTCTTATGTTTTGTGTTTAAAGAGGTAGCAACATCTGTAAGTCAAAACAGAGGGAGTTAATTAAGAAAATGGTACTTATTCTTAGAGAGAAAGAAGTGAGATTTGTTTCTTTGTTTTGAGGAATGGGTATGTATTTCTAATGAACATTTTAATGTTAGGATCCTTGTAAGTGAGCACACAATGCCATGATGTTAGATTTAGTTTCAGTCTTTCATCAAAGTCTCCATTTTGAAAACAAACAAACAAACAAAACCAAAAAAACAAAAATCTACTGGCTGCTGGGGTGGCTCACTTCTGGGTTTTGCCTGGTTTCTCAGACTGACCATCCCAGATAATGATAACTAATCAGAATCACTTTCTCTAGACCATGCTCTTTAACAGGAATACATTTATTCAAAGCATTATTATAGACCACCATGTGATATTCCCACATTCTTAGAAGTTTGAGAAATATTTAATTTATGTTTATGTATTCTTATCAAAATGTTAGTTAACAGCCTGTAGGGACCCAGTAATAGGACCTTTTTTGTTTTTTATGTTTATTAGCTACATTAATGACTGTTTCTGCAATTCCACTGAAAAGACTTTCATTAATGAACACCAATTAATTCTGAATGATTTTAAACAAAGGGTGATGAGAATAACCAATCAACCACGACAGTGAGGAGTGAAAGCAAGCTGTTGTGGCCCAAATGTCCTGCCTTGATTATTTGCTGTCAGATGGTACTGTTATTCAAATCAAGCCTGTCTTCAAATTCTATGTACATGAGTTCTCCTGGAGTGTCATTATCACAGTCATACTTGGAGTCTTGCCTCCAATGGCATACAGGTTTGTATTTAGCAGGCACTCAGTAGATCATGTGCAAAGTTGGAATGAAGGTAGAAGTAAAACAGAGTGCATAAAAATTAAGTGGACATGTTAAATGGCAGCTAAATGGTTCTTTACGATGACTCTATTTCAATATGGTTCAAAACAGATGTTCTATTTTCAAAATTAAATAGCAATGCATTCTCAATCACTGACTATAACTATAACATTCCTAAGCACATTTATTATAATTGATATTATTAATGTATATACAAAATACATACTTGTCATTCTGAAGCAAAATTATCAACCATTAAAACAAAATAAATCTGATTTGGGTACAGTGATACCAATGTGTAATTTGTAGAATGAAAATACAAGTTTTATTCATAGTAGTTATGGAGCTATCTAAACTTTACTTTCTTCTGCTATATCCCATACCTGGCAAGTTCATGTATCCAATGTTTCCTTCAAGTTTTACTTGAAGGTCCTCTTTACCTAATAATATTTTCTTCATAAAAAGGTCATGTACAGGCTAGCCATAGATAACTGTAGTCCTTTCCATATTTAGGCACTTCATTGTTTCAAACAAGTGTGATTTCCTTTTCACAGAAGTATTCATTCCACTAAAGCAACGAATCATTTGTAGGCAACCTAATAACTCCCTTTCCCTTGGCGGGCAAGACTTAATGGACTTTGGGTCTCACATGTGTGAAAGATATAATGTTGTGTCTATATAAGGAAAATGATGACATTTTTTCAAGTGGCTTTATTGAGGAGACAGAAATAAGCATCATATCAGATCAGTTAAAAATGTGTGATGCAATAACTCAGCTGTGTGACATCTGGAGGGAAATGGTGAAAAAATATTAGCATGGCAATTCATAAGTTAAATACCTGTCATACTTGCCCCCAACAGTATAGCTTCTAGCAGATGCAGAATATGCACACTTGTGTAGATGCACCTGCCTATGTAATGTCATAAGTGTCATAAGAAGACCCAGATTTCCTCTGACCTCCTACTTAGAAGCTCTCATTCCTCTCTTGCTAGAAGTGGTTATTAGCTACACAGAATTGAACTTCCATTCTTGGAATTATTATCGTTCTCCATCAAGAGGCACCAGTAGATGTTTGTGACAACATCCTTCTGGGTGTAATCAATTACTGGTTGATGCACCACTTTAAAAGCCTGACAATTGATCTCATCTCAGAGTGACTTTAAAGAGTTGTTTTATTTTCTTCACAAGGGTTCACCCCAAAATGCACTACTGAAGAAACTTCCCACATAGATTAATCACCATATCTTAGTCATAAGACCAGTGGTGGCATCTTTTGCTTCTGAGACATATTAAACATAACCAAAGCAAGCAAAGAAAAAGGATTTATATGTCACGTTTTTAATCTGTCTATGTATAAGTATGTGCATGTACTAAGTTAAATGTGATTTAAACTTCCAAGAATTTAACTGCATGTGAATCTTCATCACTTAAGATTAATCTACCTTCTTAACAGAATTCTATTTCTCTCTTAATAAGAATAGGGATATTAAAACAGCACAAAGAATGGCAAGTCAAATTGTCCAGAACTCTGTAAATAACTCATAGCTCCTATGATAAAAATCTATAGTGCTGATTGCTTACCTTGTTACAAGAGAGGATAAGCCCATGACTTTCTCTTTGGGGTTATTAGGAAAATAATGTATTATTCTCTGACAAAATCATGAATTCATTTTTAAAACTTTCTAGGCCAAGATTCCAAAGATCATCATATGATGCTATAATCTGAACACTTCATTGAATGTCAAGAACCCAATGAACATAAAACAGAGAAGTCTAATATTTTTTCGTGAATGTCTTATAAACTCATATTGTTATATATGATTTAATTGAGTTCTGAGGAATGTGTCTAACATATGTACAAATCAAGCAATGAAAAATGTTTTATAATTGAAAATATAGCTTTTGGTTATGAATCTCAAGAATAGCTCTTTTTTAGTTAAAGTGAATTATTCTGTTAATTTTGTTCATTAGAATTTGGCATTGCCTGCAGCTAGGATAGAGGCCAACTTCCATTGACTGGTAACAGTTGTCTGAATGAGGTGGATTCTCAACCACAATCAAGTTGAGACACTGGGACAAATACTGTAATCAATTACTAATGTTCCCATCTTTATTATCTAATTTACAGAAGATAAGACTAGCCTATGTTGCAAGACACAAATGTTCAGTCTCATTGCATATAGCTATCTGCAATGCATTTGAAGCTTCAATTGTGCCAATGCATAATGGGGGCAATTGTTATCAAGCTCTTTAATACTCCCTAGACTGTATATGCATTTTGTGTCATATCAAGAATTTTTCCCATTTTGGCTACTTGGCCATTTTTTTGTTCATATTGCATGATTTATCTCCTCACTCAAATCTCTTGGGAAATGCTTCATGTTCTCTTAAATAAAAAGTTTATTTTAAAAATTTATTTATTTATTTATTCATTCATTTTATATCCAGATTGCAATCCCTCCCTCCCTTCCACCATATTCCACCCTCCCACCGTCTTCTCCCTTTCCCTCTTCCCCTTCTCCTCAGAAAAGGGTAATCTCCCCTTATTAGTCCCCGCTAGTTCTTGAAGTCTCATCAGGACTAAGAGTATCCTGTTCCACTGAGGCCAGACAAGGAAGCTAAACTAGGGTAAAGTTATCTACAAACAGGCAACAGAGTCTGTGTCAGAGACAGTCCCTGCTCCACTTCCTAGGGAATCTACATGAAGACCAAGGCTTATTAGCTACATATGTGTAGTGGGCCTAGGTCCAGTCATGCATCATTTTTGGTTGGTGTTTTAGTCCCTGTAAGCCCCCAGGGACCTAGGTTAATTGAGTATGTTGGTCTTCTTTGAGTTCTTGTCCCCTCTGGATCCTTCAATTATTCCTTCCACTCTTCTACAAGGCTCCCCAAGCTCCACCTAATGTTTGATGTGGGTCTCAGCTTCTATTTTGATCAGCTGCTGGGTGGGGCCTCTCAGTGGATAATTATTCTAGGTTCTTATCATATGGCTTCTTGATCATACATCTCTCTGTAACCATGTATTTCCACCTCTAAACTATGACTTTCTCGAGACTAGAGGTGACACCTCTCACAACAGATAATAAATAGAAAATAAACATTTCTTGAAGCAGAGATCAAAGGAAGAAAATGTATATATAATTTAAAAGCTGAAATTCTAGGGATTGGAGAGATGGATTAGTGGTTAAGAGCATGTACACATCTTCAAAGGGGTCATGGTTCCTAGAACCTACAGCAGGCTGCTCACAGCTTACTGCAACTCCAGCTTTAGAGAGTTTGAATGACTCTGGCCTCCATATGCACATATGTACATATACACATACTCACACACTATCATCACATGAACATGAACATAATTAAAATAATAAAAGTAAATCTTAAAAGGTGGAATCATTTACACTTTATTTTATCTATTGGTGTAAAAAGCCCAGAATGTATTTACATTGCTAGTCAACTAACCAAGGAAGATTTTCTTCAATTACAATCTATGGGATTATAATCCAAGCACTAATAAAACTAGGATGCTATATTTTGTTACTTATAACTTTCAGGAAAATTGTCCTGGGCTATATTTGAGCAGACTGTTTGTAGTTCTCAAAGTTGTCTATATGTGGCTTCAATGTCTTTTAAATTATATCCATCCATTTTGGAATGGGGCCATTTAGCAAATTTAAACTAACTGTTTAAATATAAACACATTTAGCTGACTTAATCTAATTTAAATGGTTTTAGTCCTATTTTTCTCAATGATGCCATTGGAAATGAGAAATAAATTATTACTATGTCTCTATACTAAAAATCAAACACTTTAAAACTTCTATAGTAAACTTTCAAGAGTATTGGTTAAAGCTCATTATATACAAAGTTCAATTCTAATTACTCTGTGTCAAACCAATACATCGAATGCTTACATCCCTTTGTCTATGATCTTCCTTACTTTGTGGATGAGATAAACAAGTCCTAATGACGTGATTATGTCCAGAATTGTGCCTTCCACCAAATGGCTCTAATTTCTGAAATATCTGAATGTGACTGTGGTCAAAGACAAAATCTTTAAGGAGATAATTAAGGTTAAATGAAGCCATTGGGGCAGGTCCTAATTTAATCTGACTGATGTACTTATTAGAACAGTTTAAAACAGACACATGACAGGACTAGAGAGATACTTTGACAGTTAATAGCACCCATCCATCAGCTTACAACTGACTATAACTCCAGTTCCAGAGGATCCAATGCCCTCTTCTGGAACCCAAGACAAAAGGCATATATACAGGTAAAGACTCATACACAGAAGATAAAGTGTTTTTAAAAACAGATAAACACATATAGATGAACATGAAAAAATCAAGAAAGAGACTGTCTGAAGAAATCAACTCTGTTTGCAGCATGGTCTTGAACTTTTGATATCCATAATTATGACAAAGCATACATTTTTGTGTGTTTCTTTGTTTGTTTGTGTATACCACTAAATCTGTTATGGGTTCTTTTGGCTTCTCTGGAAAATGAGTATAAACAGGAAGTGTCTTACTGGATCCCATGGAATGATTATGGGATTCAAACTGAGGCAATTTTGTTCCTGAGTCTATGTCATTAATTTCTATGCTCCATTGGTTATTAATGCAATTTACAGCCATGATGCCTGAATATGTTGGAGCTCGCAGATTACTGTTCATTGTGTTGTGATGAAAGAAGACTAAACTGAGAATCAGAAGGACAACAGAGGACCTAGTGACAACACTGCCCCATCATATTGCTTCTAAATAAGTCTCTGTCCCTTTTCTTCTCTGGACTTCAGTTTTAGCAGATTTCTAAATAAGAGGCTTCAAATAAAAGGAGTTTGTGATAGCTTACTCTTTTTTTTCTGTGGTTCTGTGACTCTATGATCCACACTATTAGAGACTAGGTTGTACTAATTAGTAAGTTGGAAACATAAAAAGCTTTTTGCTACGTGGCTTACTGATCATTTACTTTCTAAAAACAAAAACAAAAAATATTTTCAAACAGTTTGAGGTATCTTTTTCCAGTTTTTTAACACAACTTGTGAATCTATCAAGTTTTCTCATAGTGGCAATCCCTCCTTGAAACTTTTAGTATGGGCAATCACTCTTTATCTTCTGGAAGAGCTATGAGCCTAGATAGTTCATTTTCTTTGGCCCAAGAAGTATAATGATATCTCAGGTCTATTGATTCAAATATGCCTTTTCTATCAGGTAAATTGTGAATCCTAGGTGAAGAAGAAAGCCCAATTCTTTTGATACCATTTTAGTGCCATACTGCACATTAGTATGGGGTTTTGTACACACATACAGACACACACATACACACGTACACACACAGACACACAGACACACACACACACACACACACAGAGACAGAGACAGAGAGACAGAGAGGGGGAGAGACTTTAAAGACTATAACCAGTGCTGGTCAATCCAACAAACCAGAATATGTGAGGTCACAAATATACCAAAATCAGCCAAACAGTTCCTGATTGTCCTTTTTTGCTTTAAAATTGAATCAACTAAGAAGACGTCAGGATAAGGCTTCTTAAATAAGCATGCAAAAAAAAAAAGATAAAAGAAAAAGAATGAATGTTTATACCTTTCACCCAAATTTGGTGCTCTGGCAATAGTTACACATTAAATCATTAAAGTATGTTTTGGTTCTGAGAGTAAAGAACATGCCTAGGGTCTGACAGAACAATTGACATTAACAGAAGAAAACTTCATCTGTAGCCCTCAGAATACCCTATTGACATTGCTGCTGGAGCAAGCACTAGAATCCATGAATTAGAAAAACAAGTTTATTGCTCCAAATGGTCTTAAGGAGAATTCACACATAAAGCCTGTAAATTCTGTGACTGTCTTCAAGGCTGTTGTGATGATTGTACTGCAAATATTTCTATCTGTACCAAGTAAGAAAAGTCTTAAGTAGAAAGTGGTCTACTAGGTTGTAAGTATCTGAAAGACAAGCCTTGTAGCTAAATGGTATGCCCACAAATAAGCAATATTCAAAAATAACATCCAGAAATACCTCAGGATATGTCTGGCTTTGGAAATAAAATCTTTAAAACATAATTGAGGTGAAAAGTATGAACTTATATTACTTGCTATGACTAGCCTAGGAAACTAGTGGAGCAAGAAAGGTCACAGTTACTATCTATCAGGATTCTATATAAATGCTAGATATTGTGCTAGGTAGGTGTGAGGGATAGAATAGGAAATTAGCTCATCTATACTTCTTCCCCTCAAAGAGTTTCCAGGTTATTACAGAAGAATCACAAGCAATTAGAATCAAATGTGACACATGCTTAAGTAGAGCACAGATCACAGATGGCAGAAACACAGAACAGGGTCCCCACGTTTTAAGTCTTGCAAGAAAATGTGAAGCATAAAATGAGAAAAGAAGGTGAGGGAGAATATCATCTCATTTTATACAGTTGGAAACTACTACATAAAAGAATGTTGGGAGAAGCTAGGAAGCACAGAAAGGGCCAGGTCAAAAACGATTTCAAGACACATGGCTTCTTTCTCTAGAAAATCATAGGAATGAAAAAGGAAAGTCTCTAGCTGTAACATGGAAAATTCAGGGATAGGGTGAAGATGAAATAAGCAAAAGAGATGCAGAAACATGGTGAGGAAGCAAAGTAACACTAGGATTCTGGAACAAGTAGTTCAAAACAGAAATATTTAGAAAGCAACCTGCTATACACAGAACCAGCACATAATAAGTATGTAATACACCAAAACGGAAGAGAGATAGAGAGGGCAAGAAGAGAAGAATAAGACCATACTGAAGTCGAAATTCTTTATATTGAGTTTTCCTTAGCTACTTCAAATACTTGAACATCAGTATTTACTAAACAGGTGCTGGGTGTGATTCCACAGGTGTGTGGCTGGGAAAAGTTGAAATCCCAGTGAATCCAAAACTGGAAAATCTCAAAGTTGGGGCCCCTGGAAAATCTCAAAGTTGGGGCCCCAGGCCCTACACTGAGATCAGTAGGTGTGGTATCAAGCTCTCTCTCTCTGCTTCCTCCTGCCTCTGGAGCATGTGGACACATCTCTAAAGGGCTACCTTCCCTGTGACATGTAGAAAAACCAACACAGGATGTTACAAGTGATCTCAGATGTCTGGGACCTTTCCCCATGTAAATATAACTATGCCAGCATCTCAATCTCTGCCAATAGAATGCATCCACCCATAAAATCTCCCTCCCCATTTCCCATGGTGCAAAAGTACTCACCAATCTCAGAGTTCAGGAGATTTGATAGAGGAGAGAGTGGATAGACAGGGAGATCAAATAGATGGTGGGACTTTAATAGATTTAGAGAAGGTTCAGGACATGGAGTAGATTTTAAAGATTTTGAGAGAACCAAGACCATCATGACACCTAAGCTAAAAATAAAGGAAACTTGGTTCACCAAATAACTGCCTCAGGGCTGTTGTGACTCTGCCCAAAGGAGATATCACCATCAGAGAAAGCTTTCTCCAACTATGCCGGCATTTCCGTGGTCCCATCATGTTTTCTCTGGAAAGAATGCAGGTCTTTGACTAGGGTGGGCAACCTGGGTCTTGCCTGCAGACTGTGGCTTTTTCCCACAGACACTGAGGCACTAATCTTTCAACCTTATCCAAGGATACACTAGAGGGAAATTCAGCACAATCTTGCCTCACAGACTCAGACACTCACCAACCCCTCCCTCCTGCCTGCCTGGACACCCCACCTCCTGTGACAGCACAACCTTCACCACAGGCTATGCTACAGAGGAAGCATATATCTCCCTACCATCTTCAGTTGTGTCATGAAAGGAAAACATAGTTTTGAATGATACCATGAAGGGAGAGAGACACAAGCTGCTGGTTTTAGAGTAGAAATAAACAAAAAAGGGAAACCAGAGGCTTAAGGATAATGAGCTCTTACCTAGGTACAAATATCATCTTAAGGAACAAACTAAATATGTGGAAAACATTAAATATAATCAGCTAAATGATATTTGGAAATAAGCTTTACAACATTTTTCTAGTATGAAAAGTGCTATTAAATTTCTGATGATGCCAAATCAACATGTTAATTTGAACCTGAATGACTCTCATTCAAAATAAAGAAATAAAGACACCTACATATGAAAACTTCAGATTTTCATAATCACAATAGGTTACTTTTGAAACACCAAAAAATTCAAATATATGTCAAAGTGGAAAAAATTACAAGTTTAAGTACTTAGTCTTGGCCACATGTTTAAATAGTTACCACTGAAATGTGATCTCATTTGGTCTGTTTTTAAACATGGAAACATAGAATATGGAAATGGATACTTGTATTTACTTGCCACCTTGTTCTTTCAAAAATGTTGAAACTTACAACAACAACAACAAAAAGTATAATCCACACATCTAAATACAGTCAGGATTCACTTGCTCATCGCCATTGAAACATACGCAAACATTAGTCTCAAGTGTTTCTATGAAGCCAAACACACAAAAAGAAGTCTTTAAGTTCCACATTTTTCCAGTTCTCTATTTGACACAGATATTTTTTTTTACCTATTTGTTTATGTATCCTTATTGTGTTCTTAAATTATTGTTTTCTGGAAGTAATTTAACCCACAAGTACTGAAAAGTAACTCACACAGACAACCTAACACACAGTACATTCTCAGTCACTGTGAGTGATGCATCATGGCTGAATAGAGTAAAGGACTAGATCACTGCCAGTGTGTACATTTATGCAAGAATTAGAACTCTGCTTATAAGCCCTGCTATCTCCCTCTTCTCAAGCTTTTATTTAGCACATGCAAAATAAAATCAACAAATTTACCCTATGAGTTCTTAAATGCTTCAAATACGTATGAAATTGTTAAGAACTCATCAGAATAGATGCCATTACAGATATACAATAAATTATTATGATTTTGTTACTTTCAATACTTTCATTTAGATTTTATTAAAAGTCACAGAATTCATAGTTTCCAGTAATGTGATACTAAATTCTACGTCAGTCATTTCTGAAATTATACTTTTTTCAGCATTTACCATTTATTTTATTTATTTTTTAATAAACAAATTTATCAATTTGTTGCTTCAGGTTACATCTCCATCATATTGCCCTCTTTCCCCCCTTCCCAGCCCTGCCCTCCCACCCTCTACCCCCTAACCCTTCCATCCCACTCCTCTTGAGTAGAGTGTCCCTACATAACAGTCCCTCACCCCAGTTCAGAAGTCATAAGAGGGCCAAGAGCCTCTTCATACACTGGGGGCCTACAAGGCAGTACCACCAGTGAAAAGTATCTCATTGCTAGGGAGAGAAAACTAACAAACAAACAAACAAACAAAAAAATAAAAAAATAAAAAGTCTATGTCCATGTTCCCTTTGATGTGTTGGTTGTACTATATAGCTAAAATCCTACTATAAGTGAATAGATGCCATGTGAATCCTTCTGGGTCTGGGTTAGCTCACTCAGGATGAGCTTCTCTAGTTCCATACATTTGGCTGCAAATTGCATAATTTCATTGTTTCTGATAACTGAGTAATATTCCATTGTGTAGATGTACCACAGATTTTTAATCCATTCTTTCGTTGAGGGACATCTGGGTTGTTTCCAGTTTCTAGCTATTATAAATAAGGCTGCTATGAACATAGATGAGGAAACTTCCTTATGATTCCGTGAGGAGTCATTTGGGTGTATGCCCAGAAGTGGTATGTATGGCTGGGTCCTGAGGCAAAGCTATTCCAAGTTTTCTAAGATATCGCCATACTGACCTCCATATTGATTGCACAAGCCTGCATTCCCACCAGCAATGGAGGAGGGTTCCCCTTTCTCCACACCCTTGCCAGAATGTCCTGTCATTTGAGCTTTTGTTTTTGTTTTGTTTTTAAACTCATTTATTTTATTTTATTTTTTATACTTTATTTTTTTATTTCTTCAAGTTATATCTCAGTCAAAATCCCTTTCCTACTTCCCCCTCCTGTCCCACCCTTCCACCCCCTTCCCTCCCACAGCTCCCCCTTTCAGTCCAACAAATGGATCCTTCTCTTATAACAGTAAATCTTTTACAAAACAACAGAAATAAATATGCCACATTTATGAGAGTTAAATGGCTTAGCATACATTCCCAATGTCTAGTCCATAAATATTTGGCCCCTGACTTTAACATTCTACTATCTAACCATCTCCATGAGTTTAAAGTTCTATATCTGACTCAGCTTTCATACTAACTTGCATCACTATTTTAAAAACATCTTCTTAGATCCAGAACACCCTCTTGATTCCTAAACAACTCAAAATTTAACTATGAGACTCTAGCTATCTATTCTTCAACCACCTTAGAGACCTGAGAGGGATAAATATACCTGATTATGTAGGAAGTGCAGGGCCTGCATCATCCAAAACTAAGAAATGACATATCAATGGCTGCCTGGACAGTGCCCGTTTTCTCTCCATACAGCATCAATCTTCAGCCTTTTGGTCCTGTTTCTCTGACAGGGGTTATGAAGGACTAACCTACCCTGTCTTGGCAGAGCTAGGCTGTCGACTTCCCTGCTACCAAGTTTTGTCCTTTTTGGACAGCAGTCTGTCTACAGTTGAAGCAAGGGTTTTTGCATGCCAAGAGATAGGCTTGCCACTAATTCAACCATTTCACACTGAGATTCTTCGATGCTCATCTTCTACTTGGAGTAGAATAGGGAGTGTTGTCAGTAGCTAATATGTCTCGATATCAAAAAAAATCTTAATTTAAGAAAACATCTTTGAATGCCATATGAGCTTTTGATCTTAGCCATTCTGACAGGTGTGAGATGGAATCTCAGCGTCGTCTTCATTTCTCTGGTGATTAAGGATGTTGAGCATTTATTCAAGTGTCTCTCAGCCATGAGGGATTCCTCCTTTGTGAATTCTACATTTAGTTCCGTCTTCCATTTTTTAATTGGATTATTTGGTTTCTTGGCATTTAATTTCTTGAGTTCTTTGTAGATTTTGGATATTAGCCCTCTGTCAGATGTGGTGTTGGTGAAGATTTTCTCCCAGTCCGTAGGCTTCCTTTTTGTTTGAATGACAGTGTCTTTTGCCTTACAGAAGCTTTTCAGTTTCATGAGGTCCCATTTTTTGATTGTTGGTCGCAGGTCCTGAGCTGTTGGTGTTCTGTTCAGGAAGTTGTCACCTGTGCCAATGAGTTCAAGGTTTTTTCACACTTTTTCTTCTAGATTTAGTGTGACCAGCCTTATGTTAAGGTCTTTGATCCACTTGGAATTAAGTTTTGTACAAGGTGATAAGTATGGGTCTAATTTCATTCGTTTACAAGTGGATATCCAGTTGAACCAGCACCATTTGTTGAAGATGCTGTCTTTTTTCCATTGTGCGATTTTGGCTTCCTTGTCAAAAAATTAGGTGGCCATAAGTGTGTGGGTCCATTTCTGTGTCTTCAATTCGATTCCATTGATCTACTGGTCTGTTTCTATTCCAATACCATGCTGTTTTTACTACTATTGCTCTGTAGTACAACTTCAAATCTGGGATGGTGATACCTCCAGATGTTTTGTTGTTGTTGTTGTTGTTGTTGTTGTTGTTATTGTGCAGGATTGGTTTATCTATTCTGGGTTTTTTTGTTGTTCCATATGAAGTTGAGAATAGCTTTTTCCAGCTCTATAAAGAATTGTGTTGGTATTTTGATAGGAATTGCATTGAATCTATATATTGCTTTTGGTACAAAGCATTTGACAAAATTCAACACTCCTTCATGCTCAAAGTTCTGGAGAGAACGGGCATACAAGGACTGTACCTAGAAATAATAAAGGCAATATACAGCAAGCCAGTGGCCAACATCAAATTAAATGGAGAGAAACTTGAAGCATTTCCTCTAAACTCAGGGACAAGAAACGGATGTCCACTTTCAATATAGTACTTGAAGTTCTTGCTAGAGCAATAAGACAACTAAAAGAGATCAAGGGGATACAAATTGGAAATGAAGAAGTCAAATTTTCTCTATTTGCAGACGATATGATAGTATATATAAGTGCCCCCAAAAATTCCACCAGAGAACTCTGACAGCTGATAAACACCTTTAGAAAAGTGGCAAGACACAAAATTAATACAAAAAAGTCAGAAGCCCTTTTGTATACAACAAACAAATGGGCTGAGAAAGAAATAAGGGAAACAAACCCCTTCACAAAAGCCACAAACAATATAAAATACCTGGGGTAACTCTAACCAAGCAAGTAAAGGACCTGTACAACAAGAACTTCAAACCCTTGGAGAAAGAAATTGAAGAGGCCTTTAGAAGATGGAAAAATCTCCCATGCTCATGGATAGGTAGGATCAACATAATAAAAATTATACTTTTTACAAGACTTGGTTATCTCAAATCTCCTGAAACCAAAACCATAGAAAATTAGTTTGTGTTTGTCAGAGAAATTATATGTGCTTGTGTGCCTACAGAAACAGACACACACACACACACACACACACACACACACACACACACACACACACACATACACATACACACATATGATAGAAAAGGATAGACTTTTTACCTGGACACATTTATATCAAAGTGATGAAAGTTTACAAAAGAGTTAAATTGATTTGTAATTTTATACAGGGAATTTGTGATGATAGATGGTTAGAAGGGAGATTCAGCAACTGTATTAATTAATTTTCAAAACCCATAGTGGTCCTTACATAAAGAACTAATAGGGCTGCCATGTGAGCCCTCAGTATATGAGGAGGCTCTTGGCCCTCATTTGACTGCTGAACTGGGGTGGGGGACTGATATGTAGGGACACTCCACTCTAGAGGAGTGGGATGGAAGGGATAGGGGGTAGAGGGTGGGAGGGTGGGACTGGGAGGGGTGGAAAGAGGGCACTGTAATGCAGATGTAACCTGAAGTAATAAATTTAAAAAAGACAATTCATTTATTTGCAAATATGAAAACACAGACTCTACAGATACATACTAAATAAAAAAAAAAAAAACAGATGTTATTTCTCCAATAAGATTTACTTACATATCCTAGAGTTTGAGCTTTTCATTTGTTACCCATAACACTGGATACCTTGTCCTATGTTCAAAGTGTCAAGTTCATAGATAATCTGAATCACACTATTCATGGGAATTTCTGTAATTTAGAGACAAGACCTTGAAATCTCTATGCAAATGCCATAGTTAGCTCTGTATATTCTGTTAGGATTACCCAATGGTTGGTGCCATGAGATGGGTGTAGCTATGAAAAATTTTTATTCATTTTTATTTAAATAATATAGGAATTTTACAATGCTAATTATAAAATTACTTTCAACCATGGTCATTGTTCTTTTATCTCCATTTTCTCTCCACTCCCAGAGGAGGAAACATCAAGACCTGAGTTAGACAGGGAGTCTAATAGAACACTTCTCATTGCCTAGGACTGTGGTAAAGAGTAAATTTGTTTATATTAGTTTTTACTCTAATTTGGGTTTTAACATTTTGCATTCTCACTTAAATACATACAGAGATATTGATATTCTGATCTGTGCAGCATGGTACTTGTTCTAAACTATTCCAATTTATATATATATATATATATATATATGAAGTTATTCAACAAGTATACATTAATTTTCAACTGGAAGAATTAAGAACTGTTTGGTTTATTTAAAATTTCATATATATATTAATTTAATAAATATAATTTCCATATTCTTTTATGCATATATATAACATATATATTGCTTAGAGAAGAATGGTTGTAATGATTAAGATTCACCTGCCTTCAGTCTGTTATGTGCTGGTATTGGTTAGGAAGAGATGCCCTCCCCTTCCTTTTGCCCTCACCACCATTGTCTGACAGGAGATCTGGCCCACACAGGGTCACAAGAGCAGGAGAGCTTTCCTGCCCCTCACACACTGCAGCACTTGGTAAAGCAGGCCCTGCATCTTGATGGGTAGCACATTACATCTGGTCCTGGATATGGGGGTTGTGGGTCAGACAACCCTGAAGGAGCAAGTGTGGGAGAGCCATCCCTGCCCTTGGTCTGCTATCTGGAGGTGTTGGCTAGGGAGAGATGCCCTTCCCTTCCTTTTGTCCTCACTACCATTGGTCAATAGGAGATCTTTCCCAGAAGGATTCACAAGAGCAGGAGACCTGTCCCTGCCGCTCACGCTCACATGCTGCAGCACTTGGGAGAGCAGGCCCTGCACCTTTCCAAAGTAGAACTGGCCCTGCAAGTGAGCGTTGCAAGTCCAGAACCAGGGCTTTGAGTTGGCACACCCCAACATCACCCCCATGTATGGACTGCTGGAGTGCAAAAAGAGGTCAGTTCCACAACCCAGGACTACAGGATCTCAATGACACAGGACATTTCCAGTATAGGCTTATCTGAGAGGAGTTCCAGTGAGCTTCAAGTCCTGCCAGAGTAGCAGAAACAAGGGGCCTCATACCAGACCAAGGAGTTGTTATAATGAACATTTGCAAGCAGAACATGTGGACCAAGGAGAATATTGTGGGACATACTGAGATACCCCACAGCTTCCACAATGAGCTGTTATTTTTTATGCTGGAACAACTTGGAAGGGTGGAGGGTGGGTCTAGGGGGAGGTGGGAGATGGGAGGGAACAGGGTACATAATGTGAAAATCACAAAATAAATTTTTTTCAATAAAGAGTTGGCAGTTTCAATCAAAAAGAAGATATTTGAAATATGAGCTTATTTTTCAACACAAATGCAGTAATCATGTGGTTCTTTCTTTCTACCCTGTGGATCCAGGTGGGAAAACTCAAATCTACTTACACTCTACAATGTTAGTCACAATGACTTTATTTCTATTTTACCAAATAAGCGCATGAACATTGCTATTTAGTTGGCAAGTGCTTATTTTGCACATTGATGTTTGTACCCTGCAGCTCACTTCAAAATTTTGGTGATCTGCTCCAAAGAGCTGAAGATAGGTATAGTGATGGCCAGATATATGCTTGCTCAAAGTTTCTAAGAGCCTATTTTCATTATATTTATTTTTATACGTATCATTGTGTAGTTTGCATGTACATTTGTGCTGGCAAACGTGTCAGTGTATGTGAATGAAGGTAACAGGACAACTTGCAAGAGTAAGTTCTGTCCTTTCCATCATGGGAGTTTCATGGATAAAATTAAGGCCATCATATTTGGCAGGTAACACTTTCTCCTCTGGTCCCGGTTGATGACAGCTATTTTGGGTGGTAACAGGAATTTGTGCTTTACATGGAGGGCCTAAGCTATAAGTGTGGTCTCTGATCGTTAATTTAGGCATGATTTTTTTTAATCTGTCAAACTGGAAATATATCCATTTAAAGCCATTTTAAAGAAATGTATGATATCTCTCTGCAAAATCTCTTTGGGTTTCCACATAATGTTGCATGGCTATGCACAGTTTCAAACTAAAGGCACAAAGATCAACAAAAGCTTCCTTCAGAATTAAAATTGTTGGACCTTACTAAATACAAAGAAATCAGAATTCAAAAGCCTGTTTCTTAAATGGGAATCACTCTGATTAGTGAAGGCTGATTATACTCATTATTTTATAACCATAAAGATGACCCTCTTAATAAAAAAATCCTCCAAAGATTCAATCCTCTTCCATGATTATATTCTTAAATCTTTTATTGCCTTTCATATTTACATTGTTCCCACACCTATTTCATTTAATATGTCAGCATAGACCTTCCAAGAGTAACTTCTGAGGAATTAATGTACACCTGAAACAAATTGAGTTGGATGGTGAACAGTCAAACAGAAAGCAAGGTTACTCTGCTGGGTAACATGTCTTATAAGAATATAAAGCTCTAAGTAGATTTCCAAATTTAGTTGGATGGTGAAAGGTCAAACAGAAAGCAAATTACTCTCCTGGGTAATATGTCATATAAGAGGTTATGCTCTAAGTAGATTTCCAAGTCTCAAAATCTAGTACTTGGAGAAGAGAGGTATACTCACAAAAGTTCCCTAGTATTAAAGAGCAGTGCAGTGTCCACTTTGATCAAGAATAGGCAAAGCATTTTGGTTCAGGGCTTGTTAGGAGAAAGGTTGTGTTATATAAAAAGACAGGCTATTTGGAGAATACTACAGTTTAAATCTGTAATAAATCCTTCTTTGATAGACAGGTGAAAAATAGGCCCTGGACACATACCCTATCTTTAAAAATCATGCCTGCCTAACACCAATACTAAATACACATGAGCAAAATTACCATAACAAGTAACAGTACTACTCCAAGTTTCCTAGCTCTTAAGAACACAATGGAGAAAAGTACATCTGGGCAACACTGGAAGTTCATGAGTATCCAAAGCTAGAGCTCAAACCATGATGGTTTAACTTCATATGTCAACCAATTTGGTCACTGAGTGCCATGGAAAATGACTCATTCATGTTCATAGCCTTAAATATTGAAAAGAATACATATGCAATTTTGATTGAGCAGGTAAAAATGTCTAGAAAGCTCTACAGAAGATATTTAAAAACACCATAGACATACAAGACAATTTACAATTTGCACAGCATTTGTATAACTAGAACTCGAGTAGATTTTCTCAGTTTTTTAAAAACAAAAAAATAGAGATTATTTCTCTCTCTGACACAGCTGAAATGTACTTAGCTTGGATGACAGATAAAAGTTACTCAGTATATGATGAGTAACTAGCACATGACTCCAGAGCCACTACCTAGAATACCTAGATAGTAATAGTTCTCTCTTTTACTCTTCCCAACAGCTAACCAGGCATACAGTTTAGTAAATCCTATAATCTCCCTCATTCCTGAGTCGCTAGAAAAATTTTCCCTTTAATAATGAAATGGGAATCATGCAATTCACCAGTTCTTTTGTATCACTCACTGTTCTCTGATACAGTCTACAAATACACGATACTAACCAATTGCTAGTTATTCAAATCACCTGCATGTTGGAATTTCTGAAGCAAAGGCAAGACAAAAAACAGTTTACTTTGATAACAGTTTAGAAAGCTTTTTATAAGTATGTGATAAAATATTGAAGCTAAGTTTCGGTACAACAAATCACAAGTATTTTGTTCTTTAAAAATAGATTCTTTTCTCACATAAGCAAACATGCTTTGGTAAAATAGTAATTAGGTCCTAAACTTGCTGTATCATTAGGCTTGCTTAACCATCCACCCGTCTATTCACCCATCCATCCTTCTTTGAATCAAATACCTACTGGCTGCTTCATTTCTGGCAAGACCGCCTTGCTGCTCTCCAGGTCTTGCATTTTGCGACTTTCTCAGGAGCAGGCTGGTCTGACAATCTATTATTATTTCTCTTGAAACATGTGAGACTAAAGTTCACATGACACTTGATGGTAGTCCATGGTAGTGAGGGAGGCATTCTGACTTTCATTCAAAGGACTTTAGATGTCAAGTGCAAGCTTAGCCCACATGGCGTTTGTACTAAAAGTGTATTCAAATAATTATGTATTTTGTTTTGTAGAAAATAACTACAAAGCAATGAAAAGCTCAATGGAAGGGCTTTGTGTAGATAATGAATAGTAATTCCACCACTTTTCTTAAATTAGTATTGCATATTTTTAAGCTTAGGAATCAACATGTTCACAGTATACAAAGCCAATCTGAGTCACCTGCACAATGACCAGCTGAATAATTTGATTTTAAAGCTAACCACCCACTGCTGCCCTCTTTAATTTCCACATCAAATGTCATGTTTATAAAGTTACCTACATCATCAGTTTGTATAACAACTGCAGTATGTGTCACCTTGACAACCCTGTGGTTATACATGATTTTGTGCATGTTTCTGTGTAAGTATGTATGTTCCCACCAAAAATTTAAAAATATTATTGGCCTTGTTGAAATAGAATTTCATGTTTGCCAGGCTGCCCTTGAGCTCCTGATCTTGCTCCCTCCACTATCCAAGTAGTGGGCATGGTTGGGAGATCCCCACAAATCTTCAGCAGTCCATTAGTAAGTCAACACAAACCATGGGGAAATCCATTAGGAAATAATGTAGCAGGTGTGCCTGAGAAGTATGAAATTCCAAAGCAGTCCAATGGTTAGACTAAAATAAAATAACCACTAATGTCCCATTTTATAGCATTCTAATGTACCTGAACATGTACATATCCAAGCACGTATCATTAACCCACAATGATCAACAATATACTAATTAAACACTTGGGCCTGTTTCATGATTCACTTATTCTAGGAATTCAATGTGGGCTTATATTTCCTCAGTGAATGTTTCTCTGAGACTCATAATTTTAACATTTTGAGGATTATTTTAATTCCAAATTGATCTGTTGGGTAGAACAGGATAAGAAATGACAGTTCTCAATAATAGTCTAGCAATGTAGCCAATTCCTTTGTCCTTGATGGAAATACATAGAAATATGGTAGGTACTGAGAAGAGTAAAATGAGTTTCATATTTGACAATGTGATTAAATCATTCCCATTAACACATTCAATGCCAAAATTTCTGACAGGCTGTTGTTATACACATTTTACATAGGAGAAAACAGACTGTAACAAATTGAGAAACTTGCCCAAAGCAAGAGACTAAAGGAAGTGAGTTGATTTGTGAATATGGCTCTGATTCTGACCAAAGCCATCATTCTCTGTCCTCAAGTGGATTCTTTAACAATTGGGGGTTGAGGTGGGAGGATGGGACCAAGAAGTGTGGAGGGAGGGGTCTGTGATGGAAATGTAACTAGATGTAATAAATAAATATAATAGTATTAAAAAACAGTTGGAGTGGGGAACTATTTCTTACATGGATGCAGTTGCCTCCCTCTGGATCCCATTTTCCTAGAAGACCTGCCTTGCCTTGTCAAAATGGGAAAGGAGGTATTTAGTCCTGATGCAATTTATTATGCCAGAGTGGGTTGGGGGTATGGGAAAAGTGGGTGGGAGGGTGGGACTGGGAGGAGGGAGGAGGATGGTGATTGGAATATAAAATAAATGAATTAGTGGAAAAAAAAAGAATTGACCCTAGGTGTGTGGGTTTATTTCTGGGTCATTGATTCAATTCCATTGATCAACTGTTAGAAACAGACCAGTTAATTTTTGACAAAGAAGCCAACCTGTGCAATGGTAAAAGGAAAGCATCTTCACAAAATGGTGCTGGTCTAACTGGATGTCAACATGTAAAAGAATGTAAATAGACCCATATTCATCACCTTGCACAAAATTAAGTCAAAATGGATCAAAGACCATAACATAAAGCCTACACACTAAATCTAATAGAAGAGAAAGTGGGGAAAAGCCTTGACCTTGAACTCATTGGTACAGGAGACACCTTCCAAAATAGAATACCAATAGCTCAAGCTCTAAGACCAAAAATCAAGTAAATGTTACCTCATGAAACTGAAAATCTTCTGTTAGGCTAAGGACACTATCAGAACAAAATGGCAACCTACAGATTGGGAAAAGATTTTTATCAACCCCACATCTGACATAGGGCTAATATCCAAACTTTATAAAGAACTCAAGAAATTAAACACTATGAAACCAAATAAGTCAAAAATGGAAACAGAGCTAAACAGAGAATTCACAAAGGAGGAATCTCTAATGACTGAGAGACACTTGAAGAAATGCTCAACATCCTTAATCATCAGAGAAATGCAACTCAAGACGACTCTGAGATTCCATCTCACACCTGTCAGAATGACTAAGATCAAAAACTCAAATGATAGCACATGCTGTTGAGGTTGTGAAGAAAGGGAAACACTCCTCCATTGCTGGTGGGAGTGCACACTTGTACAACCACTATGGAAATAAGTCTGGCAATATCATAGAAAACTTGGAATAGGTCTATCTCAAGACTCAGCCATAGGACTCCTGGGTATACATCCAAAAGATTCCTCACCAAACCACAAGGACATCTCCTCAACTATGTTCATAACAGCTTTATATGTAATAGGTAGAAATTGGAAGCAACCCAGATGTCTCTCAACAGATGAATGGATAAAAAAAAAACAAAAAACAAAAGACAAAACAAAACCTGTTGTACATTTACACAATGGAATACTACTCAGACATCAGAAACAAGGAAATCAAACAACTTAATGCCAAATACATGGAGCTAGAAAAGCTCATCCTGAGTGAGCTAATCCAGACCCAGAAAGATGTACATGGCATATATTTACTTATAACTGGATTTTAGCCACATAGTACAGGATAACTATCCTATCACCAACAGACCAAAAGGAACAGGAATATAGACTTTGTTACCTGTTAGTGTGACACTTTGCCCCGTGGAGCTGCCATGTAGGCCCCCAGTACAAGAGGAGGCTCTTAGCCCTCATATGACTGCTGAACTGAAGGGTGCTGATGTGTAGGGGCACCCCACACCTGAGGAGTAGGATAGGTGGGAGAAGGGGGATAGTTTGGGACTAGGAGGGGTGACGGGGGGAACTGTGATGGAAATGTAACTTGAAGTAATAAATAAACATAAAAAAGAATTGTGTCAAGTATAAGTGCACAGATTCTCTGAATGAACCACAAGTTATCTTCAGAAAGTCTGAAACACTGGCTGGGTATTTCCAACTTCTGTAGGGAAAGGAGCTAGATAATTTATCCTCATCTTAAAAGGTTCTAAACCTCTGTAAGTTTATGAGATTATGTCTTATTCTACTGTAATATACGGTTCAATGAGGTTGAATACTACCCTTATTATTACACTTCCATATACCTATTTTCTTAGGACCATTGTATAATTGAGGCATATATGTGATAACCATGAGATTCATTCAGTTCTTCAGCACTTGTTTAATGAGAATTTACCATGTAATATTCTCAGTAACTGAAATTGAAAAAATGTTGTCTTCTAACATTTTTGAACCTTCCTAAAGATAAGAACTTTATTATATGTATATATTGATGTTCTCAATATTAATAATTGGATGAATAATAACTGTACCAAATTCTCCAGGAATTTAGTATTGTTCTTCATAATGATTGAAAACAGGCTACCTGTAATGCTGTTATCTTTAGGAATACTGGTTTTCTTGGAGCTATGAATGC
Source organism: Lophiomys imhausi (assembly GCA_907164525.1). Taxonomy (NCBI): domain Eukaryota; kingdom Metazoa; phylum Chordata; class Mammalia; order Rodentia; family Muridae; genus Lophiomys; species Lophiomys imhausi. The sequence continues at coordinate 4,061,075 of CAJQZJ010000072.1, forward strand.
TTATTCATAATTATAGTGCATATTATGTTTATAAACTAGCTTCAACTTAGTGTATACATGTAAGGAAATAATCACCTGCTGAGTCATAATTGAAATCATAGGTCACATAAATACCACTCAGATTTTGCATATATGCCTTCTCTAGTGAATGGAAATGATAAAGCTTATAGTTGAATGACATACAACCTTGGGCTTTACACATTCAGGAAGGCAGGTGACAGGGAAAATAATGAAATCTTACCTTCATGAGAATTAGACTAAGAGCAGTCAGAGATGTTCTACAGAAATGTATATAGATTGGTTTTATGCATGGGCAGAGTACTCCCATTTGCCATCAAGAATGCTTCAGTAGTACTCGATGTCCTATCCTCAGCTGAGAACCCAGTCCATTTACCTGGAAAGTCATTCTTTCATTAGCTTTTCATTCTTCAAGATCTTCTTTCAAATGCTACATAAATGCATAATTAAAGGGATGTACACACAATGAAAATAAATAAAACTCCTTTTAAAAGCATGTTCTTAAGGCATCTTTATCTCATTTAAAATTTAAGGGTAATTATAATGCCCACTGCCATGAAAGTTAACACTAATTTTTGGAGTCAATAATTGTATACAAATTTAATGAGGATGCAAAACCTAAACTGCAGAATAGCAGTAAAAACAGAATAGTTATTTCTAGCTCTAGTGCTATATCCTTTTGATTCATGAAGATGTAATTTTAGATACCTGCTAATTAAACATTTTTAACTTGCATAATTTTGACGTTACTATTAGATTGTCATACAAATAATACCAATCTTTCCTTAACACTGAACAAGTATGGGCTTTGCTTGTTTTTATATAGCTTGTATATGCCTATGATTAATAAATATGTTTATCTACCTATGTAAATCACATAATGAATCTTATAATTAAAATTCATAAATAAATTTTGTATCAATATACAAAGATATAAGAGCATATTCAAAAATTGGTCCCTTTTTCTTTATCATTCCTATATTATGTCTATACTCCATTTTTTTCAAGTCTTTTCTCCATACATAGGAGAGAAGAACAATAGAGGAAAAAAAGAGAGAAATCCCTGTGTCTAACCTCCTATACCTATTTAACAAGGCCATGTAACATTTTGTATCCAATTCCCCTAAATAACAACAAACGTCTATAACCCATCAAATGATCAAGGTGGGGGAATCATTCACCCCACCTTATGGGAATGGGACCTTGCTCCCTTAAAATTACTTCCTGCTGATTTGGGATGTAAGAAAACTGTTTGGGGCCTAAATACTAATGGAAAAATGGTTAACCAAGTTAATAGTAACATTTAATGTTCAGTCCTTTTCTGCTCAGCTATTTAAATGTCCTAAGAACATTTGTAGTCAGAGGCTGAACTTCAGGGTTTTACTGAAGTCCTGACTGGAAGAGTCTGTGGGACTGAACTACCTTAGTTATTCATTTTGAGTTGTTCTGGTTGTGGATTTATATTTGCCTACATTGGTATCGATCTTTGTATATTGGTACAAAATTAAGATTAACTCTTTTTAAGGTATTGTACCTATGTAAGCCTTAAAAAAGCAATGTGAAGTTTTGGCCTTTTGATAACAACTGTCACAAAATGTTTAGCATAATTAAGAAATGCAAACTAATTAGTCATTCAAACATGCCATTTGGTTAGGTACTAGTATAGTTTATCACAGATGTTTTCTAAGTTAACCAGAAATCAAGTTGCTAAGAGACAAACAGCATTTGCTTATCCAAATATACAGAGACAGATAGGTGGTCTTCAAAAACCTCAAGAAATCTGTAGAATATGGGATTCAAAGATATTTTCTCAACTTAAGATTTTTTTTGATATTGAGTGCTCCTGACAACACTCCCTATTTTATTCCAAGTAGATGATTAACATCGAAGAATCTCCATTTGGAGATGGCTGCATTCGTGGCAAGCTTGTCACTGGGCAAGAGACATCCCTTGCTTCAACTGTAGACAGAATGCTGTCTGAAAATGACAAAACTTAGAAGCAAGTAAGTTGACAGCCTAGCTCTGCCAAGACACGGTAGGCAAGTCCTTCATATGCCTGCTTTATAATTAATGTCTATCAGAGATACTGGGCCAAAAGGCTGAAGATAGGTGTTCTAATGCATTGAGAGAAATTGGGGACTGTCCAGGCAGCCAGTTGTCTATAATTTCTTAGTTTTGAAAGTTGCTGGCTCTGACCTTCCTGTTTATTCAGATATATTTATCCTTCTCAGGTCTCTGATGTGGTTGAAGACTAGTTATAATCTCACAGTTAAATTTTAAGTTGTTTAGGAATTAAAAGGATGTTCTAAGTCTAAGAAAATTTTTTTAGGTTGATAATGCAAGTCAGGATGGAAACTGAGTTAGGTATAAAACTTTAAACTCATTGACATACATAGATAATAGAATATTAATATCAGTTGTCAAATATTGGACATTGGGAATGTATGTTATACCTTATAATTTTCATAATTGTGGCCTAATTATTATTATTTTTTATTGTATTTATTGTTAGAAGAAAAGATCCTTTCATTGGACTAAAAGGAGGAAATGTTGAGGGGGAAAAATACACCTTAAATTTAAAAAAAAGCAGATAGGAGTGTGAAGGGTAAGTGGTTAGGAGGGTGGGACGAGGAGGGGGAGAGGGGAAAGATTAATTTCCATATATTAAAAAAATCACAATTACCATCAACAAAGTATGGACTCCAAAAATGCCATATACTTAATTGTATTCTTTTGTCCAGCTTCCTCTACGAAAAATTCATTAACTTTAGCTGAAATTCAGTGACCATATACACAAAATATGTCAAACAATATTTGAGATAACAATTATAGAGTCGGGATAAATAACCCTATACTAACTCAATAAAATTCTAAGAATACGATTTCTTCCTTCATTTTCCGTCACGTGAGTTGAGGCTGCGTGCAATGTTACTCCAATTCCTCATTCGAAGTCTATTTCTCTTGAAGACAGATTCAGTCCAAAGGAGAGAAAGATAGGAAGAACAATAGCAAAAATCATAATTATCACTACAACTGAAAGCTTTCATTCCCATGATTTTTTCAGAAGTATCCAGCATAATTCCTGATGCTTGAGGACTACTATAAAATCCTTCTGAGATGAGTTATTTCTCCATGGCACATCAAAAGGTCATTTGTTGAAAATAATCCTTCATGGATGCTTAAAAAATCATTTTTTGCACATAGCTTTACATAAGAAACACCATGAAATCATTAGATATAACAACGTTAAAATCCATGACATCATGATGGCATGGTGATAAAAGAGATAAAAAGAGAAACTTATGTACTTTGTGAAGACCTGAGCATCAAGAGAAGAATCATGGGTAATAATGGCACTTCCACCTACTGCTTGTCCAACCTCAACATCATTTTATATCTTTCTTCTAGCTTGCTTTTAATAGCCCATGTAATTAGCTATTTAACCCCATTGAATCAACCTTAAATATCTCTTGCTCATAAATGGTCCTACTTCTGCCTTGGCATATTTCAACAGCTTACTCACTGGTCTCCTATCTCTAGTCTTAGACCCTTTTCCAGCATATGAACCCCTTCCTCCCATTATCTTGCCAATTCCTTCCTAATATGATTTTTCTAAAACAGCACTGACCAAAGATAAATCTGATATCTCTAAATGGATTAAAAATTTCCCTTATTACCAGGAACTGGCATACTACTCTTGATTATTTTTCCTGCTATCTTCCCTCAAAATTTGCCCTGTATCGGGAACTAGTACCATCTGGTCTACTTTTAACTTGCTCTGTGTTTGAATTAAGAAAATGTTGCATCCTACTTTAAGACTTAGCATACAAGTTATTTGAAAAAGAGTTCTGAAATACTTCAGATACTCTCAGACATCATCTCTTCTCCCAGAGAAGATTAAACACCCCCATTACCCACTTTACTATTTTTTTTCATTTTATTTCTATATTTCCTGATTTAAACTATCAACAGAGAAATGTTCTCACAGGTATCTAGCTCCTAACATAGTACCTGATACAATAAGCACTTTGTAAAAGTTTTTTGAATGAATGAAAAACAATAAAAAAAGGATTTTATTCCACTTGTCATTCAAGAAATCTTTCTCCTAGTAAATATTATTCATGATATAAGAGCCCAGTGAAAAACTTGAAATGGGTCACTATGCTTTACGTTTGTTCTTGGGTAAATTTTTCCATATAATATTTAAAAGACTATTTTATTCTACATATATCCAAGTCCTATTGTAGACTAAGACTTGACTCTCTACTCTGAGACCATTTTACTTATCAACCTTGATTGAGAAAAGAACTTAGATTTTTCTATCTTATCAAGAATCTGAAGGCTACATTTATTGCAATAAATACGTACAAATACACAAAGACTATTTCAATGTCTCACTATTCAGGAGAACATTCTGGTCAACTTCTTGGACATGTTTCCATGGAAAAAACAGTCAGCTTATGTGAAGTCTTGAATGAATATAAGAAATCAGGACACAGAAAGATCAAAGAACAGATTTACTCTTAAACCAGTGCCATCTATGCCTCAAGATCCAGAAATCATTATTAATGTGGTATTCCATCTGAACAGTGATCCCTGAAATTATGCAATATGGTAGCCAATGCTAACCTTTTCAATAAAATAATACCACTTTTAAATTTTCATTATGGCCTCCATTTGAAGCAGTGAACCTTTATAACATAGGAAACTGGGTCTTTATGCTTATAATATGAGTGACAATAACAAAGCCCATTACTTGTAACAAAATGTCTCTTCTTGACCTAGTCCTAACAGGATCTCAAATGATCATTATTCACTTTTCACTTATGAAAAAACCAAGTCTCAAAGCAACTAAGAGTCATCTAGTCCATTTCTGGTGGCTAAGATACATTTTTTTCTATCAACACATGCATTACTCAAAGCTTTAGCTCAACTTCCCTTCATTCTTAAAGCCTTAACAAAGAAAATCTTTCTTTCCTACTACTCTTTCATTCTATACCACCTAAGACCCTATGCATTCTTATCCACACAGGTATTTTTTGAAGTATAATGTCCATCAATTTTCAGCATACCTTTGTACAGTGAGACTCACCTATTTACTACTACTTATGAAAAAAGTCAGGAACTCTATATAGTACTTGCTAAATGAATTTATAACTTACATATGCTAAACAGTTCATTAAATTAATGTAGTTGAGGAGCTTCAGCATTTGAGAGAAATATTATCCACTCAAATTGGTTGCTGCCGTGTCCAAATTTTACTAGCCTTTCATTTGCACATAAGGTTTACCTAAATAATGTTTGTATTTCACCCACAGAAGTCTTGGTTGTTAGCTGTACTATTTGGACATACTGCTAATTTATCCTACCAAAGTGACAAAAATTCAGAAACCCTATGAAGCAAAAAAATGTCCTCTAACAAGTTGTGTCATATGTTACTCATTTAGAAATATGGAAAAAGCACAGCTTCTTAACATATTTGTAAATGAAAAATGTAACCTGTAATACCATGATAAAAACTGCTCCTATGGTATGACTTTTGAATATAAACCCAGAAAGGAAATTTTAAGTTAAGCTGAATTCAACTCATTATATCTGTGCTCTAGATGTCCTAACAAAAATGTTATTTTTAGAAAAGTTACCAATGTGTATACACTACTATACCTTCTACTAAATGTCATCAAAGAAATGGCACTTTTCACCTAGATTCCAGGTCCAGCATGGTCAACTGTGTTGATCTGGACAGCTATGTGATTTTACTCAAAACTCATAGCTTTAAGACCTGGTTTCTTCATAAGTGAAAAGTGAATAATGGTAACTTAAGATCCTGTTAGGAGCCGGGCGTTGGTGGCGCACGCCTTTAATCCCAGCACTTGGGAGGCAGAGGTAGGCGGATCTCTGTGAGTTCGAGGCCAGCCTGGTCTACAATGTGAGTCTAGGACAGCCAGAGCTGTTATATAGAGAAACCCTGTCTCGAAAAACCAAAAAAAAAAAAAAAAAAAAAAAGATCCTGTTAGGACTAGGTCAAAATGAGACATTGTATTACAAGTAATAGACTTTGTTATTGTCACTCATATTATAAACTCAATTTGGCAATCAAAACATACTCCATTTTTGAAACAGTGTTTAATTAAAGATTATTTGCTTTCACAGTAATTACAGATACTAAACACACTTACAGCTCCCATAAAAATTTTATAACTCATCTCTAGGGCCCTCTGTATTTCCCATTTTGGAGGAATCAATGTGGTTATCTAACTGCCGGTGTTTCCTATTCTTTAACATAGAACGAAGGCCCTCGATTTTCATGGCTGTCTCAGAAAGCACTGAATTAATCAATGTATCCAGTGATAACAGAATGATTTGGAACACACATAACAAAGGCTTATCACTTTACTGTATACTGAACCTATCAAAATATTTTTCTAGGTACACTATGACAGCAGATGTTTTCTGCCTCCAATATTTTAGTGAGTATTAACAAAAGAATTAGAAGGATATTTGATGATTCCATAGCTTAATGCTTTCGTTTGAAATACAACATATGCCTATTATTTAAAAAGTTGAAATATAATTCTCTAGGCTTAAATTCAAATGATATTCCAAATATACTCAGCTTGCTCACATTTACCTAGTATAAATAACTCCTAGACTATTGTAAAAGATGGAAAAGAGGAGTGTGAAGGCTCCATACCCCTATTCTGCCATTATGTGGATAATTTTGGACAATGGTAAGGGACTAACTAAATGTACTTTACAAACAAGATGGGGTTTGGCTTACCTGGCAAGAAGTACATCTACCATGACTAGAGGTTAGGCCATCTCACCAAGTATCCAGTATAATCTCATGTGACAAGAGGTCCAGAAATGTAAAAAGCACTCTCACATTCACAAACTATGATAACCCAGTAGACCCCACATGCCAGTATAACTCATTGAAACCATGCTTTGCAAGTACACCACATCTTCCATCATGGAAATTTTTGTTTTCAGTTGTGTCATGAAGACTGACAAAAGTGAATAAATTGTGATGTTTTAAGTTTTATCATTAGCAATGGCGATTACTCACATTTGTATAACACACCTGAAGTTGTATTACAGAATGAGGATAACATAATCTTTTGACTTATTTTTAATCACAAAAATATTAGAAATGACAATGGATTTAAAAACAAAGAATACCAAGAGTCATACATGAAAAATAAATGTTCTTTTAGCTTTGAGAAATGGAACAAGTTTTCAGGATGCTGATGGCTACAATTACTCATTTACAACCTTAGAAAACAAAATAATACATGTGTGGAAAAATTCGCACTTGAAGAAACAAGAAAGAGAAAAATAAGGAAAAAATGTGTTAATGCCAATGTGTCTGTGTGACACTGTTTGATTAGTTCTAATGGCCAAATGAAGGGAGGAATTAAATGAATGAACAGCAGGCATACATATTGGAATAGGCTTTCTGGCTTTATCTTGTCAAGAGCTTCGAAACACCTCACAGAGGAAGAGTTGCAGTGTAGAAAAGAGGAAATGTGATGTTCTTTCTTATAAGGGAGTAGAGAACAAACACAGGTGACTCAGAACTCCCTATTGGAATTGTACGTGAAATTAGCTTTTAATAAAATACATGTTAAACTAAAATAGACTTGCATCACTTTCTCCCTTTCCTTTCCTCCTCCAACCCCCTCCCATGTCCTTTACTCTCAAATTGATAGCTTCTTTTCCTTTTATGATTATGGCTGCCTATATCTAAATGTGTGTATGTGTATGTACAAATATGGAGGTACAACCTACTGCATTCATGTTAGTTGGTGGTGTATATATGGTTTCAGGGATGACAATATTATATTGGATAACAACAAATAAAGGGACTCTTTTTAGAGTATCTCTTTCTCTCCCTGTCATTGAGACACTTTTCCCTGGTGGTACTGCCTTGTAGGCCTCCAGTGTATGAGGATGTTCTTGGCCCTCATATGACTGCTGAACTGGGGTGGGGGAATGTTATGTAGGGACACTCCACTCCAGAGAAGTGGGATGGAAGGGTTAGGGGGTAGAGGGTGGGAAGGCGGGACTGAGAAGGGTGGAAAGAAGACACTATGATGGAGATGTAACCTGAAGCAATAAGTAAATATTTTTTTAAAAAGTAGAGAAATTGAAGTATCTAGTGCATAATCATATTCTGACTGCCACATTGCTTATACATTCAAGATAAATAATAGTATTATTTGTTGTTGTTTTTTGCCATATCTCAGTTTGGTCCTACAAGCCTTTAGTTGTAGACAAACAGGTCTTTCTCCAGAATATGCTTAGCATTTTTTATTATCTTCCAGTTTTGTTTATGCCATTCTCTCCATCTACTAGTAATATGCATATATATAACCTGTCATCTAGATCTGTAATTGGATTTAGCATTCAAGACCAAGTTCAAAATGTATCTCTCAATCATTCTCTGTGAAACTTTGCCTAGATATTCTTATATACCAATGTCTTATAAACCAGTCCAACTATTTTAGGAATGGTGTCAGCCTACTCACCTCAGAACACCTCTCCTAATTACTGAAATATAGCAATTTTAAATGACTCCTATATTTGCATCAGTGTCCTCACAAGGAATACATGCTATTCTTTACAATCCTTTTCAAGCACTCTGCTGGACCTACTTCATTTAGCTTCAGTAAACATTAAAATTGAGCTAAATGTGCAAAGATGTGTTTGGGAAAATGGCTGTGAATACCAGTAAGAATGAACCAATTAGAATAGTTCATAAAAAGGAATATAAATTCATAAAAAGAAAACATAAAAAGGAACAATCACAAATGTATGAGTACAACATATTCTGTTTTCTACACAAGTATGTACACATGTTAATGTTGAAAGCTTTTTCTCACACCTTGAATGTATAAGAACATACAGAGTATCTCTACTTGTTTCTTGTATGGTTGACATTAGGCCACTTATAGCTGAGGCTGAATCCTTATTTATTTCTCTAAGAATAGACAACAATCATGTGGTGCACTTCCAGTGAAAACAGATAGTGTGTGTTGCAGACACAACTAGATCATCGGTGGCAAGATCCCAACATTCTCTACAATACTCACAGAAGGGATGAGAGTTTACTATTCACTTCATGGTACCTAAGCTAATTATACTTATAATACAATAATGTTATAAAAAAGGAGGCAGAATAGTGACTGTGAACAAAATTTTACAGGTAGGTGACTAAACTAGTTAGTCATTAAAATATATCAGTCCCATTAAACTTTTCTACAAGGATGCTAGTTCTTATGAAGTTGTAGCCTTAGATAACCTTAAATCACAGCCAACAGCAGCCTGGGAAACAAATGACCCTTTAGGATGATGTCACTCTCTATGTTAGTGTTATATTTTCAGAGGTTATTTGAGATACTTAATATGAGACACTGGATCTCACAGTTGTAAACAACACCAATAAGATATTGACATTACAACAAAATACAAAGCTATCCACACTAGCATATTTTCTTCATAAAGCAAAAAGGGAAAAAACAATAAAAATAAACATTTGTAATAGAATAATGTATAAGTATTTATTTATTAACAATTTAATTTATAAGAAACATAATTTACACATAACTTTCAGTTACCACTGGGTATAAATAAATCTTTTACTGTTTTCAGATGAAGTTTCTAGAAAAATTTCTTCTGCACTCCACTACATAGTACATTACTCTTCTTGAAATGTTAATAAATTTTTAACATGGTATTTTTATTATATATTGCTTAAATGATATGCCCCAATTGTACAGCTGACCTTTTGACATAAAGTTGGTTGGACTTTTGATCTTCTTACTGCAGTGTAGAAATTATAAGCAGCGAGGAAGGGTTTCAACAATGAAAAAATAAAAGTTTTCCCAAGTATATAGGTATAAGTATAGACCTAAATGAACATGGGGATATACACACACACACACACACACACACACAAATGCATATCATGTTTTAACTAACAATAATTTTAATTTCTGAATATGTGGAGGTTATCATATCTGATTATTTGTATATCTTGGAGTTTGAGTGTTATGAGTGGTATCTGTGTTCTGATCGTTTAATTTTCCCTGCTCCTTAACCAGGGATAATAAACTTCACTAACACATGTCAGCTTCCTGTCAGTAGAACCAGGGAAATAATTGCAAATGCTTAGAGGAATACTGGAATTGCTCTGTAGATAAGCCTTTTTGTGTAATAATTCAAAGTAATACTACATCCCATCAAAGATAGCGATACTGACTAGGGGACCCAGAACTCAGTGCCTGAAATTCTTGGGACCCTGAACTAAAGCTGAATTCTAATGCTAAGTGCTTTTGAAAAGTCCATCAAGATTTAATAGGGTGAATTTTCAGACTTGGTCAGAGTTTTAGCCACATAAATTTCATTAAGTTCAAAGCTCCATAATGCTCTACCTTGTCTGTATAAATGCGCACATTCCAATCTACAGCCTTCTAAACTCTCTGTTGGGTTCTCAAATGTCTCAATTTCTTTCCTCCTTTTTTATTTTTATTTTTTTGGTTTTCACATTGACCCTCAAATCTGTCTCTTCTCTTGGCTTTATGGCCCTTAACTTCACTCTCCTCCTGTATGATATCCTTTGAGACCTCTATTTTAAGTTAAACACTCTCTTTACTGATATCCTATCATGACTTTATTACACCTGATCCATTTTCTTGAAAAACCTCTACCAGAGTACATTTGAACCATCACTAAGGCTGCATACACATAGACTGCTCCTTGGATAATCATATCCAGAGATGATAACAGCTACTCAGAAAATGTACCTCTCATTGGTGTGTTGTAGCATTGAAGGAAAACAATGAAGTCATTTCTGAATCTAGGTCAACCATTTTGTGAATGTATAAGAGCAAGGTTTGCAAGGAAATGGATCTCACTGGATGGGTGACCTGTCACTCTGTTAATGAGTTATGGAACAGCCTGGCAGATTGCTTTAGGGAGCAGTACTACTTTCAGGTCAGTCCTGAGTAGTGCCACTGCTTTGTAAGGAGAGAAAAACAGTAAATAATAAGACAAGGCAAGGTTCAAAGTATATGCCAATTTTATCTTTATTTATTATTCATTTATTATTATGTATTTAATTGTTTATTTATTAATGTTCTCTTCTTTCAAAGCATATCCATGTGTAGTTTTTTTAGATTAAAACCAAGTATAAGACATGCAGTAGAAATTAAGATTAAGATTCCTTGATTACTACATGAGAATAGAACAGAGTAAGATTCTAGAAGAAAAAAAAAATATATATATATATATATATAGTTAGTGCTGTGGAACACTTCCCTTTGTTCCAGAAAGGGAAAGTGAAGTCAAAGTGTGGAGAGAAGTAGATATGGAACTAAGAACACTGGACTCCTTTCTAAAAGTAGTGACAATGCATTGAAGAATCAAAAGAAGGAATTAACCTGTATAAAGGGATGATAGTTTGGAAGAGAAGTGAGACAGGAGAGAGGGGTCCAGTTAGAAAAGGTTATAGCAATCCATAGACAAAGGCATTGAGTGCAGAAAAGCAAGGACAGATCAGAGAGATATGTAGGTGCAATGTTGACAAGACTTCATGAGTAGTAATACAAAAGTGAGACAAAACATGGGTGCACAAATAGAACTATCTGCACTAGGCTTCTTTTTCTTCTTGTTTGTATCCTTCACCAAAGTCACAATCACCATATCTACTGAGAATGAGAAAAACAAGAAAAGCTAAAAGTCTTATTCGATCATAGTTCACTAACGTAGATACCATCGACTCAGAATGTCTGTCGACTTATAACACCTATTGAATAAGAATGTTAATAATTTGTGAGAGGCTGTGGTCCCACTGGACTTCTTATTTATAGGTAGGGATTCTTGAATTAGACAAGCTATTTAGTCATTTTAAACACAGTTGGACTTGGTTGAATGCACTGTCATTCATGTTTACAGAAAGGATGGAGGTAGGTAGTCATAAAAGGACTATGTAGGCCTCTGTGGAAGAAAGTAGCACTATAAGGAAGATTGAGTGAAGTGGAAGATAATATTAATACCTTGCCAAAAATACCCCTGCAAACACACTGAAAACACTAAAAAAGTGTTTTAAATGTCTTGTCATATTAGGAACTGAGTATGTTAGTGTGTGCTTGTACTGAGTACTTGGGAGGTAAAGCTCAAAGGACCAGGAGTTTAATGTAATTCTTTCCTGCCTTTGAATTTGACATCACTCTGGGTTATATTATGTCTTTTTTCATAAAAAAATTAAATGCATTCATTGTAGAACATGCTTTCATTTTGTACATAATTTCACTACAATGTAGTTTTGTAAAATCATTTTATAACTAGCATATTTCATTCCCCAAACAACCAGGTATTTCATCATTGCAAATTATGTAGACTTAACTGCACTTACAGTGTGTTATTCATTTGTGTCACAGGTTATCACCGATGAAAAATCAAACTCACCTTGAAGATGTCCATGCACACAGCTCATTACAATAAAGGACTTGCTTGTGAGTAGTTAATAAAAGAGAAGAGAAAAGTCAACTATTCAGAAAAAGAAAACTTTAAAAATTACTTACTTCACTTGTTTGCAGGATTGTGAACTTTGGCAGTTTGGTCTTTGAACTGGCTGCACAGGGTTTCCCATCCAACAGTGATCCAAAGGAGAGATTTCCAAAGCTGTTCTCAAATTCAATGGAAGGCTTCAGTGTTGGAGAGATGTCAGTAGCCTGGTCCTGCCCATCCATGGGCCTTACGTATGCAGTTGGCTTTTGTTGTCCCATGCTTGTTTTGCAGTAAAGTCCTGATGAGAAAGTTGGGACTGAAAGACCACTGCTGGGAGCTAATAAAGATGAAGCAACTAGGGGAGACCCAGGTGCTTGCACTGTAAATTCAGATTCTTCTGGTGAATTAGACTGAAAGATTTCTTTGAAAGCATCTTCTCCATCAGACTTGGTGTTATTTTCTTCCTTTGTAGACGGGTTAGAATTTTCAGCTGTACCATTTTGGGTTTGCTCAGCTGGGTAGATGAAGAAATCTTCCAGTCGGGTCTGAGGCGGGTCTGGTGCACATGGTTGCATCTTGTTTGGCCGACTGCTGGCCTGACATGCTTGTCCAGGGGTACTATTGTGACTATCTTGTGGCCACTCAGATTTAGATTTTCTGTTGCTGTGTATTAGAGTGGAATTCAGTATCACGACTGAAGGTGGAGGTATTGGTGCTGAGGAATGGTTATTTTCTGGGTGAGAAGGGATCGTTCGATTCTTTTGTTCTGGATAAAAGCTTGCTTCACTTTTGCTGATGGGAGTCTGGGGCACAGAATTCTTTGGGATGCCTACAAGATGATTTTGACTGGAATGATTAGTTAGCAGATCCTTCATTTCATCATAGCTTCCAAGAGTGTTCTGGACTCGGTTGGCCAGGGCATCACCTTTGTTTGTCTAAAGTAACAAAAAGATGGGGGTGTGGGGAGAGAAGATGAATGAGTGACTGTTTCCTAACATTGACACTTCAAATAGAAGCCTTATATAGACTAGTAGACACACTTCTTTAAAATTGCCATTTTGTCACATAATTTCATACTTTATGTGATACATAAGGAAAATATAAACCTTATATGGAAACAGATTTTAGATTTCAAAACAATTCATCACAGATCTTCCATGAACAATTTTCAGTTTCATGTGGACACACACACACACACACACACACACACACACACACACACACCCGCACACACACCACACACACACACCAAGGTAGCTAGAGCCACACTGAATAATAAAAGAACTTCTGGAAGTGTTCTCATCCCATATTTCAAGTTGTATTACAAAGCTATAATAACAAAAACACCATGGTATTGGCAGAAAAACAGACATATTGATCAAGTAAGTTGAATTGAAGACCCAACATAAATCCACATACATATGGATACCTGATTATTTTTTATGAATAAGTTTGAAATATACACAGGAAAAAAGACACCATCTTTAACAAATTTTGCTGGGCATACTGGACAACTGCATGTAGAAGAATTCAAATAGATCTTTATTTGTCACCCTGCATAAAACTCCAGTCCAAGTAGATCAGAGATCTCAACATAAAACCAGATACACTGATCCTGATAGAAAAGAAAGTGGGGAACAGCCTTGAACTCACTGGCACAGTTAAACATTTTCTGATCAGAATACCATTATCACAGGCATTAAGAACAACAATCAATAAATGAAACCTCATAAAACTGAAAATCTTCAACATGACTAGAACACCATCCTTTAGACAAAGCATCAGCTTACAGAATAGGAAAAGATTTTTACCAATTATATATCTGAAAGAGGGCTACCAAAATGGGGTATAGATCTAAACAGAATTCTCAAAAAAGGAAACTCAAATGGCTGAGAAGTACTTAAAGAAATGTTCAACATCCTTAGTCATCTGGGAAATGCAAATGCGAAACTATTTGAGATTTCACATTACACATGTCTGGATGACAAAGATATAAACAAGTGACAGCTCATTCTGGTGAAGATGTAGAGTAAGAGGAGCACTCACACATTGCTGGAAAGAGTGCAAACATGTACAGTTATTATAGAAATCAATGTCATGTTTCCACAGGAAGATGGGAAAAGATCCACTTAAAGATCAAGCTATACCACTCTTGGTCATATAATCAAAGGAAGTTTTGTCTTACCACAAGGTCACTTACTTATACACGTTCATTGCTGCTCTACACATAACTAATAGAAAATTTAAAACAACCTAGATGTCACAACAGAATAATAGATAACTAAAATGTGGTGTATTTACAGAATGTAGTATTATTTTGATTATTTAAAAATGAAATTAACAAATAAATGGATGGAATAAGAAAAAAATCATCCTGAGTGAGGTAACCCAGACACACATGGCATGTATTCACTTATATGTGGATAGTAGCTGTTAAGTCAACGATAACCAAGTAGAAATCCATACAATCACAGTGGTTAGGTATAGAGTAAGGGACTGGGAAGGGCAGATAGATCTTTCTTGGAAAGGGAAATAGAAGAGAAAGTTATGGATGGATGAGTTGGAGGGACTGGAATTGAAGGATCAATTAGAGAGAGGGAGGGAGGGAGGAGCATGAGGGAGGGAACAGAGGGAATGATAGCTAAAATTAAAGGCCATTTGAGGGGCAGTTTTGAATCCTAATATAGTAAAAGCTTCCACATATATATATATATATATATATATATATATATATATATATATATATATATATA
>CAJQZJ010000072.1:4076368-4108899 GCA_907164525.1 Lophiomys imhausi
ATATATATATATATATATATATATATATATATATATATATATATATAAAGATCTCCTTCATATATTATGTATATATTAGATCTCCTTCATATAATATATATATATCCTTCATATTATAAATGAAGGAGGTCTAAATAAAATTACCAATTAATGGGACAGATAGAGACCCACTGAACATGTCTTGTTAACAAATGAAGCTTTCAGAACCAGGACTGGGTTATATCTAATTGAGTTGCTGGCCAAAGGGTTCCCATGGGAACGCCCAAACAATTCAGGCTGTTGCCAAGACAATTACATTTTCTCCACAAACTGATTGCAAGTTGCCATTGCTGAAAACAAGACCTACAAAACTCATTGAATATGGAGAAGTCAAGATGGTACCTACACATATTCTTTGCCTCTAAGAGTAAGCATCTTAGGTATGGGGGGCATGTTTCATACTATCAGAGAGATGTAAACATAAACATAGACACAAACCCTTTGATCTAGAAAGGTATCCTGCTTGCCAGATATGCTAGTGCAATTGTGGCACAAAATTTGTTGGAGTAACCAACCAATATCTGATTTGACTGAAGGTCTATTCCATGAAAGTAACCTGTACCTGATACTGCTGGAATGACAAAGAACCTGGGACTAGATAGCCCAGGGACCTAGGATAAAACTGAATACTACTGTTTAAAAAAATAGTAGCAATAAAATGACTCCTAATGACACTGTGCATATTCATATATCAGTGCCCTGCTTAACCATCATCAGAGAAGCTTTTCTTGCAGCAGATGGGGGAAAAATATAGGGACCCATGGCCAGGTGTTATGCAGATAGTAAGAAACATTGGAACATTTAGCTTTAAAGGGGATATTTCCACCAAATTCATCCCCTTGGGATGCAGGGAACCATGGAAATACAACCCTCTAAATCAACGTGATTAAAGCATATATGAACTAACAGAGACTAAAGCAACACAGGGTCTGCAGAGTTCTGTACCACATGAAGTCCTAGAGTTTAGAAGAGAAATGGACACATACCCTAATCCAAAAACAATCTTCAATTGATACCAATTTTCAAATGAATAATTTCCTCTAAGGGGTATTACTGGCTATCTAAAACACAATTTATATCAGGCCCCTAGCTTGGGACTAGTTAGTTGGCCAACACAAAATGGCCTCAATGGTATTTTTGTAAACTTTTTGTACCATTTTACTTTGTTTTGGCATTTTTCTCTAATTTGTCTTTAGCTTTGCATATTTTGATTTCTAGTTTTAGTGTTTTTATGGGATTCCCAAGTGTGTAAAATGAATGGGTCTCTGTTTCTTGTGCATTCTCTTGGGTTCTTTTCCTTTTCTTTGTTTTTTTTTTTATCCAATTCTGATGTGTTACTTTTTGTTTTATTATTTTTCATTATTAACACTTAAAAGACTGTTCTCTAATTAGAGACAGAAAAGGGGTGGATCTCAGTGGAAGAGGAGGTGGGGAGGAACTGGGAAAAGTAGACAAAGGGGAAATCATAACTAGGATATGTTACATGAGACAAAATTTATTTTCAATAAAAAGAGGGGGGTTGAATGAGTAGGGATGAAAAATGGCTAGTTTCCTCCATGTCCTGCTTTTAAACACATTATTGAGAAATAATTTTAAGATGATGTGAGTAATTTTGCAAAACAAAAACAAAAGCACTCACTGGTTTTAGGTTAGATGAAATGAACTGTTACATTGTATATTATTATTAAAACTGTCTTATTACTGGTGATTAGATTACAAGAAATGCTTAACTTGTATGCATTTTTGACACATCAATCTTTGAAATACATTATACCAGAAAAGCTAAGTCTGTTTGACAGAGAAATCAGTTAAATTGTGCTGTCCTCACTACACAAAGTTTAAACAAGGCAATAGATTAAACAACATCTAATTCAACTACCTCATGACTAACATGAATCTAATTCCTTTTAATCAGAGAACTTATAAATTATAGCTGCCTGCCTACATATTCTGGGGGCGACCGTGTTTACACACTGATGATTCATACTCATTTACTTTGAAAGGCTGCAATTGTTCATCAACAGTGACTGAAGCTCTCCTGTATCTTTGCAGTGAGTTAGAAAATTTTATTCAATAATTTAAATTGTTGCATAAGTAAATCAAAACAAAGTTATCTTTCAAAACTAGGCTAGCCTAATGCATAAGAGTTAGAGGCAACCAAATCAATCTTTGGACAATTAACTGCCCAACTCTGTCATCCCTTGTAGGATATGCTAATCTCACAAAAATGCCAGATTGTTTTTTTTTAAATAAAATAAGTTCTTGCATGTATTTTTGCAATAAGGAAGCAAAGTTTTCATGATGAAAATATGATGGATAGTTGTATACTTGGAAATAAATCTGACAAAATTCAGTTGCTAATTCTCAAAACTAACTTTTATGATTCTCTTTACATCTAAATTGGTTATCAAAACAACTTGTTGAATTCAGAAAAGAAGACTTCTCTATGCCTAGGTAGTTCTATTCTGGCCCCATATGTTACAAAGAGCAAAAGCTACTATTATCCTTGGAGTCACCTGGCAACTGAGCCATTAGTAAGTGAAGTCCCCATATTATGTAGCCTTTATGTCACAGAAGACATAAGCATACTCCCCTTGTACAAAAATGGAAAGCATGTGCCTCCTCCTTAGAACATGATCCACAAAAGATAGATATTAAATACTCAAGGCACTTCACATGCCCTCAGCACTTCCGGGTCTCCTAGGCTACTAAGGTGATATACTTATTCAAGTTTCAGGACTTAGTCTCTATCTAGGTATATGAGTCTATAGTCTTTGAATGTGAAGATGGGGGAAGGTGAGGAAGGATAGAGGGTGAAGTATTAGAAGTGGATGATATCATCAGGGGAAAAATGAAGAATCAGAAGATTGGGCTCAAGCAAAACACCTGGAGTACATTTACCTTTAATAGACTGGAGAAAGAAGAGGAACCAGGAAAGGACACCAGAAAGGAATAATCAGAGAGAGAAGATAAAGCTAGAAACCTTGGCTTCACTATTGGAATGATCTCCACAAATTCTATTTATATCATGTGTTAATTCTTAGATTCTTATAAAAAGTTAGGGCAGTTAGAGAAATATAAATTTGAATAATTTCACTGAAATATGCTGAATATATGCTGGAAGATTTCTGTGGGAGGTGGAGATCTTTAGAAATTGAATAAATACAAGTCAGATTTAGTTTATCATCAAAAGCACATTTGAAAAGGCATATTTAAGAGATGGGGAGAAATCATTTTTATTCCTTAAAATTCCCTAGGTTTACTATGTTAATGGCAGAAATTACTTTTTAGCAAAGTCAAGAATAAACTCTTTGTATATAGAAATTTCTTTCAAATGACATACATAATGAACCACTTGGACAGTAGCCAAAGTCAGTATGTCTATTCACTCCCTAAATATACAACAAAGAAAATCCATTGCCTTAAGATCCCACCAAGAATTTGATGCAAGTCTGAAACATTTTAAGGATTGTTCTGTCCCCTGAAAAACATTTATCTCTTCAGTCATATGACTATATGCTACAAACACAAACACCTGTCTACAGTCAAAGATCTGACTCATTCGGCAGAAACAAAGGGATTTAATTTCCCACATGAAATATGCTCATTATTCTTAATAGATTTGGGGGAAGCAGATCTTTACAAAATCATAACCTTGACCCTTCCCACTAAAGACACTTGTACAATAATAGCTCTTGCCCTGGGAAGTCAGCCCACCCCACTCTCGGTCTACATCATAAGGATCCACATACCTATACCTTATTTGCTTACATTTAAGCTAGTAAAATGTCTGTTATTATTTCAGTGGTATGGATAAGACAAAACTTTCAGTAGGTAGAATTATGACTAGTTACTAATGTCTCTTTATTAATGTTTACTTATTACAGTGGCCTTAATTTCCGAGGCATACTGATATTTTTTTAAGACACAAGCTTTTTTATTTTTTTTTATGTTTGCTGATTACTTCAATTTACATCTCCATCACAGTCTTCTCCCTCCACCTGTCCTGGACCCATTCTCACACACTCCCACCCTCTCTCCCTTCTTTCTCCTATCCTACTTCTCTGGTGTGGGGTGACCCTATATATCAGTCCCCTTCAGTTCAGCAGTCATACAAGAGCTAAGAGTTTTGTCTTGTACTGGGAGCCTACATGGCAGCTCCACTAGGCCAAAGTGTCCCACTAAAAAGTAACAAAGTCTACATTCCTGTCCCTTTCAGTCTGTTGGTTTTAGGATAGTTATCCTGTACTATGTGGCTAAAATCCAATTATAAGTGAATAGATGCCATGTGCATCTTTCTGGGTCTGGGTTAGCTCACTCAGGATGAACTTTTCTAATTCCATCCAATTGGCACCAACCAAATTGCATGATTTCATTGTTTCTGATGGCTGAGTAGTATTCCATTGTGTAAATGTACCACAGATTTTGTTTGTTTGTTTGTTTGTTTGTTTGTTTGTTTTTTAATCCATTCTTTGGTTAAGGGACATCTGGTTTGTTACCAGTTTCTAGCTATTACAAATAAAGCGGCTATGAACATAGTTGAGGAGATATCCTTGTGGATTGGTGAGGAACCTTTTGGGTGTAAATCCAGAAGTGGTATGGCTGGGTATTGAGGTAGAGCTATTATAGTTTTCTAAGATATCGTCAGACTGATTTCCACAGAGGTTGTACAAGTTTTCACTCCCACCAGCAATGGAGGAGTGTTCCCCTTTCTCCACAGCCTTGCCAGCATGTGCTGTCATTTGAGTTTTGATCTTAGCCATTCTGACAGGTGTGAGATGGAATCCCATAGTTGTCTTGAGTTGCATTTCTCTGACGATTAAGGATGTTGAGCATTTCTTCAAGTGTCTCTCAACCAAGACTTACGTTTCAGAACATGTTTTGAACAAAGAGAATTTCTAAACTGGCAAATGTCTATCAATATTATGTTAAAATTAATAGAAAATTAAAATTTCTCTGAATAAGCCCAGAAATTAACATCCTGCTATGAAGTATATGTGGTACAACTGTGCTTTCATTTCCTGTGTAAACCTACAGCTATTTAAACTCAGAGATAATCTGCATCATCTTCATATCGCCAAGAATTGCCACAATGTCTCATACAGTGGTTCTGAACCTTCCTAATATGGACATCCTTTAATACATTACTCATGTTGTGCTAACCCCCAACTATAAAATCATTTTTGTTGCTACTTCATAGCTGTAATTTTTATATTGTTATGAATCATAACATAAATGTCTATGTTTTCTGATGGAACCCTGTGAAAGAGTTGTTTGAACCCCCCTCCCAAAGGAATTGCAATCCACAGGTTGAGAACTACTGGTCTAGTACATATTAAATTATTGAATAAATTGTTGCAGAATTTAACAGAAATAAATACATCCCATACAGTGCCTCTATCAAATGAAAGAATATGTAAAATTTGAGGTAACTAATACATAAAAAGAAAGGCAAAGAGCATGTGAACTTGGTTACTAATAACTGAACAATAAGTTGAAATTTTTGAAGCTCATGATAGTTAAGTCAAAATGAGGTTATAGGTTAAAGAATTATATTTATTTGATGAAAAGGAGAATATCACCTTAGATCATTAAGTGAGACAAATGTATGCATGACATTGAAATGTAAAAAGGAATTTCTCTCATTGGTTCACCTATAAGAAATTTAAAGCAATTAAAAACAAAAACAAAACATTTTCAGCATAGATTTTCCTAGAAGATGGTAAAGTGTTCCTCATATACATTTTTTTCCTTATGGATACTAAAAACCATGGGCATTTCATTAAAATTTAATTCAGTGAAAGTGAGTCTGCATTTTAAATTAGGTGCTAAACCACTACAATCAGGGTCTGTAGCTTTTCTGTACACATAAGGCACAGGAATGGATCAGTGATAACCTGTAGGAATGGACGCCCTTAGACGAAATTCCTCAGAAAGCAATTGTCTCAGAAGGATTCATGACAGGAGCTTTATAGCTATAGCAGAGCATTTAAGGTTGACTTTACTGTCTAAGCTTTCTGAGTTAAAAACTGAAGGAAGAAGCACATGCTTTGCATTAGTAGATATTCTGTGGCTACAAGTAGGAAGGGCTATGGTCATTATTATGACAAACACTAGTAAATTCAAAATATTCATGTCAATGATAGGCGCAAACACATAAGCATAGACACATGAGCTGAAAAAGTCCACCATTTAACAACCACCAGATACTTAATAGTTCAGACTAGGCTGCCAGTGATTCAACTTTCTACTTCCTTGCCATTGGAAAAATGCCTGTCAACTAATCTTGTAATTTTTCAAAAAGTAGATATGACATAGAAAACTTAGTGGAGCCAGAAACTCATTTATCCATGCCTACATAATGTACTTTCATTATATACCATACCAATTTCGGATGCACACTAAATGTTCCCTTTTTTTGCCCTCCAGAGACTTAGCAATCATATTAAGGAGCAATATATTTTCGAGATACTTAATCAAAGATTCTAAACATTGCAAAGATGAAATTTAGTTGTTTCAATCAAGTATAGACTTCTTTCAATATGACCAATAGTTTGCTTCTCATTATACATGATTGGTTGATTCTTTAAAGGTAACCTCTGTAACCATTATTTTCTTGGTAATCACAATTTCTCTATCATCAAAGAAAAGCACTTTCCAAGTATTTTTCAAGCATAAATTACATGTCTGGTTTGTGACTCATGACTAACAGTGCTTCTTCATTTAAGCTTTTTCCTTCTCATTACTTTAGGATATGCAAAGTTCCCTCAGTTTGCTTCTAATGTTATCTACAAATCAGCAGTATAATTTCATTGCCAGACTAATATGCTAAGATGCTATTATACTATGTTATTTTATTTTAATAAAATAAGCAAAATAATTCCAGCTTTGAAGTTCATTTTTCTTCTATTTTATTGTAGTGGAGCTGAAATATGTGATTTAGTAATTTCCTTTTTTTTCTAATTCTGACATTTTCACAGTTAATATCTCTGGGCTGAGTTGCTATTCCCTTCTTCACTTATAATAATGACAAGAACTTTATAGTACTGTACAGATATTTAAGGCAAGGTGACCTGAACTGTTTCATTTGATTCTCACAACAATCATTCAAATAAACTTCCATAGGTCTTTACCTCCTTTAAAACAAATATTCTTGTATAAGCTACTTAAACCTTTCTATACCTCAGTTTCCTCATTTTTACTGACCCATGAAAATCTGTAAGATAGCAGTAGTAATAACAATTGTTGTAATAATAATGTGGTTCATTTTAAAAAGGAAGACTAATGCACAAATGTTATGGAAGAAACCAACCACTTTCTCATTGGACTTAAGCTCAAACTCCCTGAGATGGAACCCATATCAGACAATGCTCAGGCAGTCAAGAACTTGTAAAGACATAGGTCATGGGCCTATGGAAAAACTTAGTACTATTATTCTGCTAGAAGAAGATAGAAATAAAAATGATTCCTAACGCATACTGATATTATACTCACAGATAATTGTCTTATTCAACCTTCATGAGAGAAGCTTCTTCTTATAGTGGATGGCAATTAATAAATAGATCCACAACTGGACAATATGCAGAGAATGAAAGACTTTTGAATATTCAGTCCTAAATGAAATTTCTTCATCAATCCCCTCCCCTCCTTCAAGGATCAGGGACCTATACAGAAGAGTAGGTGGAAAGATTGTAAGAGTTAGACACAATGGATGTGTCCTAGGAAATAGTGTCTTCCAAACACAGCAGGACTGATAAACATATGAACTCATAGAGTATGTGGCAGTGTGCACAAGACCTACAAGGTTCAAGCCAGATGAGATTCCAGCACTGAGAGGAAGATGTGGACACAGGGACCTATCCCTAACTAAGAAGTGATTTACAATTGATACCTGTTGGCAAAGGCAAAATCACATTTCTGCAATGAAAATCTTACTGGGCATATAAACCACAACTTCTGCTAGGCCCCAAGCTCAGGAGTAGTTAGTTTGCCTACACCAAAAGGCTTTGGCAGTATTTTTGTGGACTTTGTGTACATTTTACTTTGTTTTGGCATTTTGGTCTAATTGGTCTTTTACTTTTTTCTTTTGATTTTTGTTTTGTGGGTTTTGTGTGTTTCATAGTTCTTTTGCTCTTATGTTTGAAAGATAGAGAGAAAGAACACAAAGATGAGTAGATAGGTTTGGAACATCTAGAATGAATCCGAATTTGGGAAATATGTTCAAAATTATTGCATTAATTTGTTCATTAAAAATAATAACTAGGTGGTGGTAGGGCAGGCCTTTAATCCTAGAACTTGGGAGGCAGAGGTAGGAAGATCTCTCATTTGAGGTCAGCCTGGACAACAGAATGAGTTCCAGTACTGCCAGGGGCTACACAGAGAAACCTTTTCTCAAAGAAAGAAAAGAAAAAGAAGTAATAAAACATAAATTTAAACAAATAAACCCAGAAAAAAAAAACAAAGAAAAGAAGTTTATTGTATATGGTCCCCCAGCAGGAAAGTTTATCAACTCCTTTGACTTATCAGAAGACATAGAACTTCCTGCCACAGAGAAAAAAATCACACTGAACTGGGTACATGTCTAGTGCCACAATGCATTAAAATATGAAGTTTCTAGGGAACCACCTAAGTTCTTAGAGTGAAAATTCCTCAAAAAGCATGGATACAAGCTGGAGAGTGGTGGCACATGTCTATAATGACAGCAATCAAGAGGCAGAGGCAGATGAACCTCTGTAAGTTCGAGGCCAGTCTGGTCTACAAAGTGAATAGAGAACAGCCAGGGATCTATTACACAGAGAAACCCTGTCTCGAAAAAGCAAGAGTTGTGTTGCATATAGAGACTCAGTAATTATGTTAAGAGATTCAGGAAAATCTAATAACACCATAAGGATTGCATACAAGTCTGCTTTTTTAACTGAAGTATATGGACTTTTGATTACCTTGCTGATTTTGTCTGTCTTATAACCCACCATTCCCATCTTGTTAGGATCAGTATAGAAGGTTGGTGCCACAGGAATTGGCGTTCCCTTTACAATACGAGGAAGAATCCAATTAGTTCTTTTTATAAATAGTATACGTTTGCTTTTTAGAAATTTGTTATTAATTTCTCCCAAATAATTACTGCAAGCTCTTTGCCAATCTTCATTGACATAATCTCAGCATTAGTAAGAGGCACTACTATTTCGTCCGGGTCCATTCCTGATAATTGACGTAGTCTTACTCTGTCTTTTACAATTAATTCAGATATCTTTTCTAGGTATGTCTTTAATTTTTTACTTTGTTTATGTGGTAAGAAAATATATTCCATAATACTATCTTCCCATTGTATAATGAGTCCTGTAGGAGAATTAGTTGATGGTAAAATGACCAAAATACAATCAAGTGGAGGATCAATTCGATCTATGTCCGCATCTTGGAATCTTTGTTATACCAACATTAATTCTTTTTCTGCCTCAGCAGTTAAGCATCTTGGACTACTTAAATTTGAATCCCCTTATAATGTTTGAAACAAATTATTTAAGTCATTAGTACTTAAAACAAGGGTGGGCCTTAGTCAATTTATATCTCCCATTAATTTTTGAAAATCATTAAGAGTTTTCAATTGGTCTCTAAGGATCTGTACCTTTTGTAATCTTATTCTCTGCTGACTAATTTTTAACCCAAATAGTTGATTGAATCTCCTCTTTGTATCTTTTCAGGAGCAATTTTTAACCCCCATAGTGGCAGAATTCTTTGCATTTACTTAAATAAGTTCTCTAAAATAACTACATCAGAATCAGCCAACAAAATATCATCCATATAATGATAGATAATAGATTAAGGAATTGCTTATGCATTATTTCTAATGCTTTTTGTGCAAAATATTGACACAGAGTTGGAATATTCAACATTCTCTGTGGAAGCACATTCCAATGATACCTCTTGATTGGCCTACTGTTATTAAGAGTAGCTACAGAGAAAGCAACCTCTCCCTATCATTCTTATGCAATGGAATTGAGAAAAAGCAGTCTTTTAAATCAATTGCTATTAAAGGCCATGACTTTGGTAATAAAGAAGGTAAAGGTATACCAGGCTGCAAAGGACCCATAGGTTGAATTACTTTATTCACAGCTCTTAAATCTGTTACTATTCTCCATTTACCCAATTTCTTTTTTACCACAAACATAGGAGAATTCCATGGGCTGGTAGACTCTTCTATATGACAAGCCTCCAGCTGTTCTTTTACCAATTGCTCAAGAGCCTCCAATTTTTCCTTTGATATGGGCCACTGCTCTTGCCACACTGGTTTATTTGATAGCCATTTCAAGGATAGGGCTGTTGGAATTTCAGCAGTGACCCCAAGTCTAAATTTGGAAACTCAATAACTGGGGTGTCCTGTGTTTGGACACTAGACATAGCTTGCAATTGTTGTTGAGTATTCATATCAATACCTTCCTCAAAAGCATCCATCATTTCTTAATTTGTTATTTCTGGCATTTCAAGAATATTAATTTGAGTACTCCATTGTTGGAAGAGATCCCCTTCCCATAAATTTATGGGTACATCAGCCACATAAGGTCTCAACTTCCCTGTTTGTCCTTCTGGTCCAACACAGTTAAGCCATCATACTTTGTTTTACATGTGATAATTTACCAATTCCTATAAAATGTGTAGGAATGTTTGGAAGTGTCCAGTTTGGATTCCAAGACTCCCATGAGAGGACAGTGATGTCCACTCCTTTGTCAAGCAATCCTTCTATTTCAATACCATTCATTTGTATTTTTAATTTTGGTCTCTTATCACTCACCATTGTTTGCCAATACACACGTTTTTCCGTATTTTCAACTGCTCCTGTTCTGTCTATTGGAACAACCTTGCCCTTGGCGTAAGGAAACAGCAGCAGTTGGGCAATTTTGTCCCCTGCATTAATTGTCATCTCTTTCCATATGGATGTCATAATTTTAATTTCTTCCTTGAAGTCTCCATCTATAATACCTGGATGAATAAAGAATCCTTGACAAATTAATCCATTTTTTTCCAAATATTTATCCTATTTTCTCTGATGGTAAGGGACCATAGATACCAGTGGTTAACATATGACATTCATCTATTTTGGATAATGTTTTAGATTGATCTGTGGTCAAATCTAAAGCTGTAGTACCTTCAGTAGCCTGTAAAAGATCAGCAATAGTTAATTTTGTTCTTCCTACTATTTGTTTCCCTCTGGTTGGATGATGGACGACAAAACAAAAACAAAAACAAAACCCTCAAAAAACATGAGGGCAATGTGTATCCCACCTATTATAAGAATCAAATGAATAAATATATAAAGCCCTAGTCTATGGTAAGAACATACCATTTCCTCACACCTCTTTTATACTCACACAGACATGCAATTGGCTTTATATTTGTCAGGAAACTTTTAAAACATTCTTGTCAACACTATAGCATAAATTGGAGTTTCAAAGTTGTTTCTGTCTCCAGTATGTGGGGATTAAGGGTGTATGCCTCTCAAGTGGTGAGATTAAAGTTGTGCTCCATCACCACCCTGTTCATTGTAACTCTAGAATTTAAAAGACAACTAACAGTATAGTGAACTTTCTGTCTCTGCTGGAGTTAAAGGCATTGGCTAATACCACCCTTCTCAAATATTTTACCTTAGTTCCAAATAACTTCAGCTCTTAGAGGTTTAGAAACCAGGTTGAACTGTAGTAACTCTTAATTTACTTACAGCTTTTTAAACCTCTTAACTGCCTTATTAAAGTCAAACAATGAAAATAACCTTTATATATAGGAAACAAACTTATAAACTAATATACAAGAGTGTGTGAGTTATGTGGCACCCTGCAGTCTACCTGTCTAACCTGAAATTAAGACCTTGTTTTTCTTTCATTCCATTAAGACAAGTGTGCCTTTGGTAAATTATCATTTGAACATTTTATATTTTATTTTTTATTATAATCTTTAAGTTTAGTTTCCCCCCTTTTTAAAATTAATTTTTTTCAAGTTACCTCTTGAACATAGTTTCTTCCCTCCTCCCCCACTCCCCAGTCCATACCTCCCTCCTTGCTTCCCTCTCTCCCTCCCTTCTTCCCCCACTATTCCCCTTCTCAGTGCTCTCCTTCTACTCAGATGAGGTAAGCCCTCACATATCATAATCCTTCAGATCCTCACTCATGTGAGGGCCAAGAGCTTCCTCTTGTACTGGGGCTTGCTATGGCACCCCCTCAAGGGTAAAGTGTTCCACTGAACTGCTACAGGGTCCATGACTCACTACTGGGTCAAGTTTTTTTTTTTAGGATAGTTATGCTAGGTTCCTACCTGTTTGACTCTATGGTTTGTAGGATTGTTGTCCTGTGATATATGGTTAATATCCACTTATAAGAAAATACATACCATGTTTATCCTTCTGGGACTGAGTCAGCTCACTTAGGATGAGTTTTTCTAGGTTCATCCATTTGGTTTCGAATTTCATGATTGCCTTGTTTCTGATAGCTGAGTAGTATTCCATTGTGTAAATGTACCACAGTGTTTTTTGTTGTTGTTGTTTGTTTGTTTGTTTTTTATCCATTCTTCAGGTGAAGGACATCTGGGTTGTTTCCAGTTTCTGGCTAGTAAAAATAAAGCTGCCATAAACATTGTTAATGCAATGTCTTTGTGGTTTGGTAAAGAATCTTTTGAATATATGCCCAAGAAAGGGGTATGGCTGGGTCTTGAGGTAGAACTATGCCCAATTTTCTAAGATATCTCCATATTGATTTCCAAAGTGGTTGTAAAAGTTTTCACATCCACCAGCAATGGAAGAGTGTTCCTCTTTCTCCACATCCTCTACAGCATGTGCTATCATTTGAGTTATTGATCTTAAGCATTCTGATGGGTGTGAGATGGAATCTCAGAGTTGTTTTGAATTGCATTTCCCAGATGGCCACAGATGTTGAACATTTCTTCAAGTGCCTCTTGGCCTTTAGAGATTCCTCTTTTGTAAATTCTCAGTTTATCTCTATACCCCATTTTTGATGGGGTTATTTGATTTTTTTGGTGTTTAATTTCTTTAGTTCTTTATATATTTTGGATACTAGCTCTCTGTTGGATGTAGGGTTGGTGAAAATATTTTCCCAATCTCTAGGCTGCTGTTTTGTTCTAAGGACCACATCTTTTGGCTTACAGATGCCTTTTAATTTCATGATGTCCCACTTATTGATTGTGTGTTTTAGAGCCTGAGCTATTAGTGCTCTGTTCAGGAAACTGCTACCTGTACCACTGAGTTACAGGCTTTTCCCCACTTCCTCTACTATTAATTTTAGTGTGTCCATATTTATGTTGAGGTCTTTGATCCACTTAGACTTAAGTCTTGTGCAGGGTCATAAGTATGGGTCTATTAACATTCTTCTACATGTTGACATCCAGTTAGACCAGCACCATTTGTTGAAGATGCTTTGCTTTTTCCATTGTATGGTTTTGGCTTCTTTGTCAAAAAAATTAAGTGACCATAGGTGTCTTCAATTCAGAAGACCCAGAATTGATCAACCTGTCTGTTTCTATGCCAGTACCATGCTGTTTTTATTACTATTGCTCTGTAGTACAGCTTGAAACCAGGAATGGTGATACCTCCACATGTTTCTGTTATTGTACATGATTGATTTAGCTATTCTGTTTTTTTTTTGTTTGTTTTTCCATATGAAGTTGAAAATTTTTTTCAAGGTCTATAAAGAATTGTGTTGGTATTTTAATAGGAATTGCATTGAATTTGTATATTGCTTTTGGTAGGATGGCCATTTTTATTATGTTGATCCTACCTATCCATGAGCAAGGGAGATCTTTCCATCTTCTGATGTCTTCTTTAATTTCTTTCTTCAGGGATTTGAAGTTCTTGTCATACAAGTCTTTCACTTGTTTAGTTAGAGTTACCCCAAGGTATTTTATATTATTTGTGGCTATTGTGAAGGGTGTTAATTCTCTTATTTCTTTCCCAGCCCATTTATCTTTTGTGTAGAGAAAGACTACTGGTTTCTTTGAATTGACTTTGTATCCAGCAACCTTGCTGAAAGAGTTTATCGGCTGTAGGAGTTCTCTGGTAGAGTTTTTGGGGTCACTTATGTATACTATCATATCATCTGCAAATAGGGATACTTTGACTTCTTCCTTTCCAATTTGTATCCCCTTGATGTCCTTTATTGTCGTATTACTGTAGCTAAAACTTCAAGTACTATGTTTAAGAGATATGGGGAGAATGGGCATCCTTGTCTTGTCCCTGATTTTAGCAGAAATGTTTTAAGTTTCTCTCCGTTTAGTTTGATGTTGGCTACTGGCTTGCTGTATATCGTCTTTATTTTGTTTAAGTATGGTCATTGTATGCCTTCTCTCTCCAAGACTTTTAACATGAAAGAGTGCTGGATTTTGTCAAATGCTTTTTCAGCATCCAATGAGATGATTATGTGTTTTTTTTCTTTCAGCTTGTTTGTGTGTTGGATTACATTGATGGATTGTTTTATGTTGAACCACCCCTGCATCCCTGGGATGAAGTATCATACACTTGATCATGGAGTATGATACTTTTGATGTGATCTTTGATCCGGTTTGCAAGTATTTTACTGAGTATTTTTGCATCCATATTCAAAAGGGAAATTGGTCTGAAATTTTCTTTCTCCATTGGATCTTTGTGTGGTTTTGGTATCAGGGTGACCATGGCCTCAAAGAATGAGTTTGGCAGGTATTTTCTGTTTGTATGTTGTGAACAGTTTGAAGAATATGTTGGTGTTCACTCTTTGATGGTCTGGTAGAATTCTGTGCTGAAACCATCTGGCCTTGGGAGTTCCTGGTTAGAAGACTTCTAATAACTTCTATTTCCTTAAGGGTTGTAGGACTGTTTAATTTGTTTACCTGTTCTTGATTTAACCTTGGTAGGTGGACTCTATCAAGAAAATTTTCCATTTTGTTTAGGTTTCCCGATTTTGTTGAGTCCAAGTTTTTGAAGTAGGATCTAATGATTCTTTGGATTTCCTCAGTGTCTGTTGTTATTTCCCCATTTTAATTTCTGATTTTGTTGATTTGGGTATTTTCCCTCTGCCTTTTAGCTAGTTTGGCTAAGGGTTTGTCTATTTTGTTGATTTTTTTCTAATAACTAACTCTTGTTTTTTCGATTATTTGTATTGTTCTTTTTGTTCCTAAATTATTGATTTCATCTCTGAGTTTGATAATTTTCTGCAGTCTTCTCCTCTTGGGAGTGTTTGCTTCTTTTTGTTCTAGCTCTTTCAAGTGTGCTTTTAAGTCGCTAGTATGGGAACTCTTCAATTTCTTTTTTTTTTAAGATTTATTTATTATTATTATGTATACAGTGTTCTGTCTGCAGGTATATCTGCAGGCCAGAAGAGGGCACCAGATTTCATTATGGATGGTTGTGAGCCACCATGTGGTTGCTGGGAATTGAACTCATGACCTCTGGAAGAGCAGCCAGTGCTCTTAACCGCTGAGCCATCTCTCCAGCCCCATTCAATTTCTTTTTGAAGGCACTTAGTGTTATAAACTTTCCTTTTAGCACTGCTTTCAAAGTGTCCCATAAATTTGAGTATGTTGTGCCTTCATTTTCATGGAATTCTAAGAAGGCTTTAATTTTTTCTTTTTAATTTCTTCCCTGACCCAGAGGTCATTGAGGAGAGAGTTGTTCAGTTTCCATGTGAGTGCAGGCTTTTTGTTGTTTTTGTTATTGTTGAAGTCTAGCTTTATTCCTTGATGGTGTGATAAATTACAAGGGGTAATTTCAACATTTCTGTATCTGTTGTGGCTTGCTTTGTGACCTCCTATATGGTGGATTTTGTAAAAGGTTCCGTGAAGTGCTAAAGAAGAAAGTATATTCTTTTGATTTTGGGTGAAATGTTCTGTAAATATCAGTTAGATTCATTTGATTCATGGCGTCCTATGTTTTCTTGTGTGTAGTTAACCTCTTTGGGTTGGAGTTTTCCTTCTAACATCTTCTGTAGAGCTGGATTTGTGCATGGATATTGATTGAATTTAGTTTTAGCATGGAATATCTTGTTTTCTCTATGTTGATTGAAAATTACTAGAAATAATAGTCTGGCCTGGAATGTGTGTGTGTGTGTGTGTGTGTGTGTGTGTGTGTGTGTGTGTGTTTTACGGTCTGCAAGACATCTGTCATGCCCTTCTGGCTTTAGTGTCTTTGATGAAAAGTCAGGTATGATTCTGATAGGTTGGTCATTATATGTTACTTGGCCCCTTTTCCTAGCAGGTTTTAACATTTTTTCTTTGTTCTGTACATTTAGTGTCTTAATTATTATGTGGTGGAGGATTCTCTATTCTGGTCTAATCTATTGAAGTTCTGTAAGCTTCTTCTACAATTATAGACAACTCTTCTTTTAGGTTTGAGAAATTCTCTTCAATGATTTTGTTGAAGATATTTTCTGGTCCATGGAGCTGGGAATCTTCTCTTCTATTTCTATTATTATGAGATTTCATCTTTTCATAGTGTCTGTGATTTCCTGAAGATTTTGTGTCAGGACTTTTTTTGGATTTTACATTTTCTTTGACAGATATATTGATTTCTTCAATTTTATTCTCTGTGCCTGAAATTCTTTCGTCCATTCTTTCTTGTATTCTGTTGGTGATGCTTGTGTCTGTGATTCCTTGTCTTTTCCTAATATTTTCCAGTTTCATGGATGTCTAGGCTTGTATTTTCATTATTACTTCAACTTCCCTTTTCAGGTCTTCCATTCTTTTAAGGGCTTTATTCATTTCCATCACCTCTTTTTCAGTATTTTGTTGTTTCTCTCTGAGGTATTTGATTTCCTCCCTTAAGCCTTCTATTATTAACATAAGCTTCGGATTAAGGTCATTTTCCTTTGTTTCAATTGTGTTAGGATCTGCTGGTTATCTGTAGTATTGTAGCTAGGTTCTGGAGACATCATGTTGGTTTGGGATTTTTCGACATTGCTCTTGCGCTGGCCTCTAGTCATCGGGCTGACCTTTGTGTTGTCTGATTGTTTCTGAATCCAGTGGGTCTTGGTGCTCAGGAAAACCCCCAGTTCTTGGGGCTGGTTGATCCTGAGATCATGGAGTCACCCTTCAGATGATGGGAAGGTTCCTGTAATAGACTGGTTCTTGGCTGCTCTCCTCAACTGGTTGTGTCCTAGTTGGACCTATATTCATGGGATTAGAGTGGGGAGGGGGCTATCCTGTGAGGACTTGAGAGCTGGTAGATCCCCTTCAGGAAGGCAGGTCAAGCTGTTGTTGGGCTTGTGTTCTCCCCTCCCTGACATAGTTGTTCTCTTTAGCAGCAATGCTGAATCAATCAGTACCAGCAGGGAACTCCACCCATGACAGGTGACAGCATCAGCTTGCCTGTTGCTGCCTGCCTCAAAAGCTGGGGAGCTCTGGTGAGTGACTAATTTCAATATTTGTGGGGAACACACAGTGTATGGCTTCATTTGCAGTCAGTCTCAGCTCCTGATTGCTTTACAATGTCTGGGTTTGGTCTCTGAACTCAGCTAGAGTCCACATTGTGCCACCATGTTGGGAACTCTGGAAAGAAAATCTTACCTTTCCTCTTGTGGTCAGGCTGTTTTTCCCTGTTAGGACCAGTTATTACAGAGTGAAGCCTGAATAACAGGTAGATGGGCAGGACTGCTGATCTATGGCTGGAACTGTGGGCTGGACCCTCTCTTGGGGTTGGTCCACTCTGGCTGATACCCCCTCCAGAGGGGTGACTGTGCTGGCTGATCTCAGGGTGGTGTTTCTGGGAACTGGGTGAGCAGTTTCAAGTGGACCAGTCTCAGTGTTCACCATGGAGATTCAGAAACAGTCTGTATTTCACAGTCGACTGTGGGACCTCATGTTCACTCCACAGTGACTAAACTCTTTCACCTCCTACTCAGATACAATGCAGAGAATTCACAAAGGAGGATTTCCTAATGGCTGAGAGACAGAGACACTTGAAGAAATGTTCAGCATCCTTAATCATCAGAGAAATGCAACTCATGATGACTCTGACATTCCATCTCACATCTGTCAGAATGGCTAAGATCAAAACCTCATATGACAGCACATGCTGGCGAGGGTGTGGAGAAATGGGAACCCTCTTCCATTGCTGGTGAGAGTGCAAGCTTGTACAACCACTATGGAGGTCACTCTGGCAATATCTTAGAAAACATAGAATAGCTCTGCCTCGGGACCCAGCCATACCATTTCTGGGTATACATCCAAAGGATTCCTCACCGAATCACAAGGAACTTTCATCCAGCCTTATTTGTAATAGCTAGAAACTGGAAATAACCCAGATGTCCCTCAACTGAAGAATGGATTAAAAAACTGTGGTACATCTACACAATGGAATACTACTCAGCTATTAGAAACAATGAAATCATGCAATTTGCAGCCAAATGGGTGGAACTAGAGAAGCTCATCCTGAGTGAGCTCACCCAGACTCAGAAGGATGCAGATGGCATCTATTTACTTATAGTTGGATTTTAGCTATATAGTACAGGATATCTATACTACAGCCAACACACCAAAGGGAGCAGGAACATAGACTTTGCCCTAGTGGTGCTGCCTTATAGGCCCCCAGTGTATGAGGAGTCTCTTGGCCCACATATGACTGCTGAACTGGGGCGGGGGACCATTAGGTAGGGACACTCCACTCCAAAGGAGTGGGATGGAAGGGAGAGGCAGTAGTGGGTGGAGGGCGAGACTGGGAGGGGTGGAAAGAGGATGCTATGATGGAGATGTAACCTGAAGTAATAAATAAATTTTAAAAAGAGAAGAATAAACTTAAAAAATTAAACTTGAAGGAATATTCTTGGGAAGAAGAGTCTCATCAGGAGAGGAAGGTAGATGAGAAAGAAATAATAATAATAAAATAATAATAATAATAGAGGATAAAAGTGACCAAAGGTCACTACACATGCATGAAATTGTCAAATAATTAAATGGGAAACGGCCATTTTGAGATTAGATTGTTTCTATTTTCTTCTGTTTCTTAAGAATATTATAGCAACACAAGTCAGTTAAATACATAAGTATGTTTGTTTTATTTAAAACACAAGTCATCATTGTGATTTTAATTTGTGAAAATGAAAATCAATAGTATAATCCACAAAACAATAGTTTGGTAAAGAGATGTTTAAAAGCACGATTAATCCAATATATATTAAACTTGCCAAATAACTTTAATATTTGACAGAAACAGTAGGCAATGCTAATGGCCACATGGAAGAACCATGCCTTTATAAAAGACACACATCTAGAGAATCAACCTGTGCATGCCTAGCCTTTGTCATAGCACAACTGGTAGGTCCACAGACCTGTAGCAATTTCTCCTCATTTCGTGCAATATATTAAAATTCAATTAACAGATGTTTTTAATAATCTGAAAAAGCAATTGAATAGATTACTAAAATGCTAAGACAAGAGGTTGCTTTTAAATAGCTAAGTCTGGATTCCAATGAAAAGAAAAAAATAGTAGGTTGAATAATGCCCCCTCAAGTATGTTCATATCTTAATTCTCAGCACCTACAAGCATGTTAATTTTCATGATCAAAGAAAATTTTCACATGTAATGTAAACAAGTGCCTTGATATTAGAATATAACACTGAAATATCCCCCTGAGTTAAATGCATGTATTCTTATAAAAGGGTGACATCAAAAGAATAAATTCCAGAGAGATAGGAAGCTTGCAATGATAAGAATGGAAGATGGAGATCACTAGGCAAGGGGTGCTGGACATCACTAATAACTGGCAATGGCAAGGACGCATGTCTCTTTGGAATCTGTAAAAGGAGCACAGCCCTACATCACCTTCATCTGAGCAAAATGCCCAGTTCACATTTATGACTTCCAGAACTGAGAGACAATAAATTCCTGAGACCTTTAAGTCTTTAAATGTGTGGTAATTTATTATAGAAGTAATTTAACAAGTTAATAAATAATTTGTTTAAAGTCTTAGAAACAAGAGCTGGAATAGTAGACTGGATGGCAGGAGAGGTTATTGGCATTCATTCAATATTTTTTTCTGAGAATTTCAAATATGAAATGATGGAAGGGATAGGGGTAGAGGGTGGGAGGGTGGGACTGGAAGGGGTGGAAATTGGACACTGTGATGGATATGTAACCTGAAGTAATAAATAAATAAAAAAAAAAAAAAAAAAACAATGCTCTATGGAAGGCACCATCTTGGATCCCCCCCACATTGTCTATTTTATGAATCATGATAGTATTGGACATGTTATAAGGTTCTGATTTAAGTTTCTTATAGCAAGATTTATGGAATGCCTGACCAACTACCACAAAGTTTAATTTTCTATTTGATAAACATTTCCATTGTAAACCTAAGAAAGTTTTGTTTTGTCTACAATTTCACCAATTATTTGTGAATCATCTTAATGGCTGCCATTGCTATTTGGATACTCCAAGAAAAATATGTCCATCAACTGTAGTCTTGGTCTGGCAAATTTTTTTCAGGTATGCACCAGTTTGAATGTTGTAATATGATGGTAAAAAGAGAAAATTTCCTTATTGATCTGCTAGTGAAGCGTAACCATGGGAACAACACCACGTGACAATTGATTATCAATTGAAGAATAAAGAAAATTACCATGTTGTGAACTTGAATCCAAACTATAATTATTTCCCTTAATAGTTTGGCTCAAAAAAAAAGCCTGCTCACCAAGGAAAAGGGCAGCAAGTTACTACCTATGCAACCTCCCCGAGTCTGACTAAATGTTCCCATATCTGTCCCTATGTGATGTATAGTTATACTGTAAAGACAGATTATGTGGAATACTTTTGAGAATGTAGAAAAGTTTTCTCAATGGTCTTTCAAAACTACATTGTTTCCATTAAAAATCGACAAACATCTATATAATACACCTCACGAAAGAACAATTAGCATGAAGGTAATAGGATTATTAATTCATTATGACTTAAAATTCAGTAGAAATAATAAACCAAGTGTTTTTCATCTTATAACAATATTAAGAAAGATAAACTTCTATGGGACTGGAGAGATTTGTTCAGTGGTTAAGAGCACTTATAGCTCTTTCAATGGACCTGAGTTCCCAGCACATACATGATAGCTCATAACCACCCATAAATAACTACAACTTGAGGCAATCTAACACTCTGTTAATGGTTTAGCACTCATGTGTTACATATACATATCTGTAGGCAAACATTCATACACAATAAAAAACAAGCCTTTATATATACTTGCTTATTTTACTTTCTAACGAATCTTTCTTCTTTGATCCATGCAAGATAAAGTCAACATTGGTTGCCCATATTTCTCTAACCAGTTCCTGTCCATTCTTCAAAATCCTAGCAATTGGTTGCCCACAATTTTCTTATGGTCATAAATTATACTTTATCTGTTAGGTTCAACAACAATTTTATAAGACTTTCATTCCTTGATTTCCTGGAGAAATATTAGTAGCAAATCTGTTCTCCAGAAAAAGTTTTATTTCCTTGATTCTCATTACATGTTCCTTTCTCCAAGAGTTCTATCTGCTCACTTTCTTTCAGTTTTCCTTCCAGGATGAATCTTTTACCACCTTTTACCCCTTAAATGTTGCTATTTCCTAGAAATGTCATTTTGTTCCTATTCTTATTCTGCCATCACCCTTGGTAATGGTGACAATATCCATTCTCACAGCTTCCAAGTACCTCTCAAATCTCTCCCTTGACATCTTCCATAAACTCCAGGCTTGGTTATCTGATGCCTTTTTCTTGTTATCCCACTTGTATGTCAAATGCAACATGGTCAAAGCTGAATTATTTTTTAACTATAAGTAGCAATGTTGCCTTCCTCCTAATCTACTTAATGATGATAACCCCCATATCCTCAGGTAAGAACAAATAAAACAAGACAGAGATTCAATCCTTCTTACTCCGTATTACATTTAGTTAGAAACCCAATCTTATCATTTTTGTCTCCACATTTTGTCTTAAATCTATCATATCTTAAGTTTCTCTTAGCAAATACAATAGATCCTTATACTTCCTCTCTCCATTCCTATCACCCATACCATCACTCATTCACAACACACTCTTGCCACTAGACTAGAAATTTCCTGAAGGCAGAAGACATATTTTGTTTCTCTTTGTAAATATGTTTAAGACAGTGATTAGTACAGTGGACCTTCAAATATGTAAATTGAATTAGCCGTATATCTGAATATAATCAGTTAAACATTGTACATAAATTAGATAAACTGAAAGTGAAAAATTTGAACGTGTATGTGAATTGCCAGACATTTGAAAAGCAGTGGTTTATTGTGTCAGCGTTTCAAAACCTGAAAGTTCTGCAAGTGTCTAAATCAGGAACAACTTACTCATTCTTAACAAAGCAAACTCTTACCTTAGTAGCCACCAATGCAAACTGCCAACTCTACACTAAAGTAGAATCTGAACCTATTCCATATTCTATTCATTGAGAACTTTCCTTTTCCAGGAGTCACTGTCCTTTAACTGATAACCATATTAAATCATCTCTTGAATTTTCATTCATTTACCTCTCTCATTGGTTTATTTTTATTAAAAATTATACTACTAACAAGTTTTAATAAAAAAGAAACCAACAAGCTTCCAGTAAAACAATAAAGCTCTTCCCTTCTAATCTCCTTCCAGTTACCCCTAATTTCTATCACAAAGGAAGGTCAGACATAGTCATCATAAAATCAATATTTGCAGCCATCGACATTTGATCATTCATCGAGCTACACAACAGGCTGAATGCTACTGGAAAAACCAACCTTGCCTCACTCCATTCTTTAGTTGAGCAATCTACCTAGCCCATGTTTATTAGCCACAATGAAACCTGACTGGCTTTTTTTTTCCTTTGCCAAGAAGACAAGGATTTTCAAAAGATTATTAAAACTATCTACAACTATTACTAAACTAAAATTGAAAAATGAAGCATTTGTCTTGAAGTAGATGGCACTGATTGAGAAAATGGGCAATCCTATCCATTGATTTTCTAGTGAGCTCTTCAAAGGCTGAGTGGCTAAACACATAGGAAACATAGAAGATTATTTCTTGTAACAAGATTAGGCTGTGAAAGACTGAAGACAGAAAGTCTTGTTTTGGCAGACATATTTTGAAACGTTTCCTTGCCCCCAATGGAGCACTATCACTTATAAAATAACTTTTGATGCTTGAAAATAAAGTTAGTGTCAATAATCAAATTCAAAACTGTAGCAAGATAGTGTTGTCCAAAAAGATAAATTACATACATATTCAGCTACCTTGTAGGGCTCCCCAAAAAGATCAAAGCCTGAAGAAAAGAGGTCATCTTCTTGTTGGACTTCTTGACTCCTCCGTTCCCATTCTCTTTTTTTAAGTGCACTGCGGTCTTGTTCATAGTGACTGACATGAAAGTGAAAAGACAGAGAAAAAAAATAATTAACCATGAAAAAATTTAGATTTTCCTTGTTATTTCTAAGAAAAAATATACAAGTAAATTTTATTCAATTTAGTGCTGCATAAAGAGCAAATAACCCTTTTTGTTATTTGTACTGAGATTAAAAATAAGAAAAAAAAACAGAAATTTGCTCATTAGACGTTGTATCCAAGTCATACAAGTATGCAGAATTCTTGTCTCTTGTCCTTTTTTGATTATTAGATGCAATTTAATACTCTACTATTACAGAGGAGGGCTGAATTAAGGTTGCATCATGTTGTTAACCACCTGGGACTGTGAATCAACATATGTCACATAATACAATGGAAACAAATGATTAAAGTATGAATCTTTAGGTAAATTGGAAGTCCAAAGCCTATACTCTATTTTAATTATCATGTGTGAGATTAAGAATATTAAACCATCTTACATGGAAATGGACTATATATACATTGCAATAGGAGTCCTTTGGGAAAGCTGTTAAGAAAGGAAGGAGCCTGGCTGAAACAGCAAACAATTGACTAGCAATGACAGAGATATGTGGCAAAAGCATTGATTGAATTTAATGTAAAGCTGTTTTATAAGGACTACCTCTGAAAGATTCATCAAATTTCAGAGTATTCCACTGAAGTATTCAAAGCTTCCAGACAACATTTAAGATATACTCTGGAACTCTCAGGTTGATAAAATGGTATTCTTCCTTATTAAGAAAGTTATTTTCTCTATCACGCAATACTACAAATTAAACTCTAAGTGTGTATGATTTATAACAAAAATTGAGACTCTCTAACACAAATATCTGAAATTCAAAACGCTCCCAAATCTGAAACTTTTCAAATGCTTACATGATTCTACAAGTTGAAAATTCCATATCTAATGGCATGTGACTGCTCAGAGTTAAAGTACAGGCACACTAAATCTATTCTCTAAAATTTCCTTCACAATAGGAACATGAGATTTATATGTAACATAAAGAAATTTCCTATTTAGATTTGGCTCTTTTCCACAAGTTATATATGTATTAACCTGAGAGGTACAGTTACTAGCTTAGCAAAATATGACCACTGGTACAATAGTGGCCTTGATGTATTATTAGGAGTAATAAACCACTTTTTGGTTGAATTTAAATTCCAGTTTACAGGACAGATCCCCAGACTGGCTAGACCATAGACCCTAGAGCAGAATCTAATTCTATTATTCTGCTAAAAGGGCACAATGTGGATTTGTCCCAAGGTTTTTTATCTATATACTTACAGATTAGTATAGTTCTCAACCTGCATAGGAGAAACTTATTTTTCAGTATATAGCAAGTCATGTGCAACTTATAAAATGCAGATAATAAGATATTGTGGAGCTCTTAGGCCTAAATGGGACATCTATATCACATACTTTCAACACTCCCAAGCCTCAGAGATCATTTAAGAAGAATGGGTAGAAAGATTCTAAGAGTCGTATATAGTAGACACATGCAGATTATTTACTGAATATTGCAGGGGTATTGAACCCAAGAACTCACAGCAACTCTGGTAGTATGTACATGATATGCATAAGTTTAATCTAACCAAAATCCCAGGACTTGTGACCCTGTTGGAGTTGGTGTGGTCTTGTTGGAGGATATGTCACAGGGGTGGGCTTTGAGGTTTCAGATGCTCAAGCCAGGCGCAGTAGCTCACTTGTCCTGTTGTATGCATATTTGGATGTAGAACTCTCAGGTCCTTCTCTAGCACTATGTCTGCCTGTGTGCTGCCATGCTCTGTACAATGGTGATAATGGTCTAAATCACTGAAACTAAAGCAAGTCCCAATTAAATGCTTTCTCTTATGAGAGTTTCTTTGGTTTTGGTGTCACTTCACAGCAATAGAACACTATCTAAGACAGTATCTCTGTAACTTTGAGACAAGTTTGACCTGCATCCTGGTTCCAGGCCAGCCATAGCTACATAGTGATATTCTATTTTAAAAGGAAGAAAGAAAATATTTCAATTAGTAGAAAAGTATGAAATATGAATATTATATAATTACTTTACATATTTATTTATGTAATTATTTAAATGTGCATAATATGAGTAGCAATTTACATGTTATATATCACATAATATACATTATTTATATGTATGTGTTATTCTATATCCTAATAATACCATATTAAAACTTAATTAAGTAAAAGTCATACAAATTGACATGACTGAAAAAGGAAGTTGAAGATTCCACAATATAAAAGTGAAGTTGGTGGTTCTGAATACATCATAAACTGCAATGCCGAGTTAGCGAGTTCACCTTACAGGTACCATAATTGTCATCTACAAAATAAAGGCCTAGAGCAGCAGTTCTCATACTTTGTGTCATGACTCCTTTGGGAAGTTGAACAACTCTTTCACAGAGGTCACCTAAAATTATCCTGCATATGAGATATTTACATCACAACTCATAACAGTAACAAAGTTACAATTGTGAAGTAGCAATGAAAATAATTCCATGGTTGGAGTCACCACAATGTGAGTAATTGTATGAAAAGGCCTCAGCATTATGAAGGTTGAGAACCACTGGACAAGTGCATTACTATGCAGCTCAATATACAAGGAGCATGTGATGTTACTATATTTAATCATCCATTCTTTTCCATAGGAATCGTTGAACTGTCAAACTCACTACTTTGATCAATGGGGATATCATCAGCCTAAACAACATTTGTTTTTGCACTTTCAAATGGTGACATTTCTAGGGTATTCAACTACACCTCCATCTCTCATAATAAAGAATATGTATAGCACATAACTCATGAGGGGCACTCCTGAATATGCTCTGCAAATATTATCACTATGTGAAGCAAAGAAAACATCTGAATTCCTCCCAAATCCCAAGCTCCACATAGGACCTTTACATAGTCAGAAAAGCTGTCATTCCAGACTCTGAAAGCTATCTACTTCCAGGCTGAGGTCTAAACCTTACATAGTTTGGTAGTGTTCATCTTGGAGCCTCATTTGAAATTAAGCAGGCATAGTAACACCTTCAATCTTTTTACTGTGTGATGGCATTGTAATCTCAATACCACAAATAGCCATAGGTAATGCAAGTTCATCGGTTTTTCAGAAATGTAAGAAAAAATGGTACCCAACTTGGGATAGAGTAACAATTTCAGATAGAATTTAGCATTGTAGAGGTAGGAGGATTTTTTGCAATAGAGAAGGATATTAATTTCTTTGATTTCTATAGCATATGATTTTCAACACAAAAGCAAGAACTGAAGTCTCCTGCTTCTGAGTAAATGTGAGCAAGATGTCAGTTTCCTAGCTATCTGTTCAGTTTTGCACCTGACAGCTCAAAATGACAAGCCCATAGATCACATTTAATTCTCCCATAAAGAGAACTGAACTGCTTTGGTCTCTTGGCTTTGCAAACCACCTTCTTTCTCCTGTTATGGAAAGACATAATTAAAACCCTGAAGGAAAGAGAGAGAGAGAGAGAAGAAAAGGAAATGTGCTTTAACTTGCATGATAGCCCTTCAAGCGGACAGCAACAAGGGGACTTTTGGGCTTTATTTCTAGCTTGGATTTGTTAGGAGGCTCTTGGCTGCATTTTGTATCAGTTCATTAGCTACCAAATTCCAGATGCAGATTTAAATAGCAGATTGAGCTTGCACACGGGTGTTATCTGTTGCAAGCAAAACTGCCTGCTGCATTTCTTAACACATCCAACAAAGAACAGTTAATTCTCATATCTCTGGTGAGAAAGAATTTATTTTCCATAGAGTTCCACTGCTCTTGGATGGCCAAATAGGTCCAACTTTTTCTTTTCAAGCTCAGCATGGTGTTGTATTGAAAGCTTCACATGGTGAAGTCTAATGAGGAATGAACTACATGGTGATGAGGTTCTCAGTGTATAACATCACTGATTTCTGACTGAAACCAACATTACTAATTTGAAGCACCAGCTAATTAAAGCTACAGCTATGTATTTAGCCTCTTGTTATACCTTCTGCAGTTTATAATTATGAGGCCCTCTTTATCTACTCAATTAAAGTTCTTACAATTCAGGCAGGATGCATTTGAACTTGTGAACCCTGCAGAGACTGCAAGAATGACTCTCTATACCCTGAGGATTTGATGTATCCTTATTCTTGGACTTATTTTTGTGTGGAAGAGCAGCTGTGGAGCCCATATAGAAAATTCAAACCAGAAATGAGCTAATCATCACATTGATGGACAGACTGAGTTTATTCAAGGAGACAAGGACAGGATGAGTCAGTCTCATCAGCACAAAAAAAAACCATCTTCATATTGAAAACTTCAGTCTGAAATCTCAACTAGATACTTCACAACTCTTATCAAGTTAGGATATTTTTCTAACTCTTGTCTCCTAGATATAATTCCATTAGTCATATCAGGATGATATATAAACCCTGACCACCGAAAAGCAAATATACTCTCTGGTTATTGGCTCAAAGACTTGTGCCCATGTTTCCTATTTTGGGGGGATCCTTATGTCAGTAATGTCCATACTAGCTGATAGGAAAAGGCAAAAAGAAGTGGTTCCTAGCAAAGCTTCTTGAAATCACTATGGTACATTGCAAGATGATAAGAAGACTCTCCCTCTCATGGAGGTTTTTATATCTTTTATGTATCACCCATCTCTGTTCCTCTCAAGCCTATGGTAGCAGATAAAGCCCATTCCTTTATACAGAGGAAACTAACATGAGGGGACCTCCCTTAAGCTTTTGTTAAGTGACTATCAAGGAAGTCCTGAACTTGACTTCCGTTCATCTTCTTGTTAAAGTCATTTCTTCTCTTATCCTCTCTTTCTCTCACACACTCTTATAGCCTTACCTTTAAATCTGATCTCAAATGTAGGTAACTCTCATTTTGTACATTAGAAGCCCCAGGTCCATTTGTGGGGCAATAAAACCCAGGACACATGTAGATTCAATGAGATCTAGGAAGTTCAATTATCCCATATTCATTAGCTCACAGTGGTGGCTCACTTGGCCAACAATGCAGACTTATCTTTTAAAACAAGTGCGATAAAGCAGGGAGACACTTTAGCAGTCATCTAGTAGTGTTGTCCTCATTTTACAGATGAGGAAATTTAACTAAAAAAGGTAATG
The DNA here is from genome assembly GCA_907164525.1 of Lophiomys imhausi. Lineage (NCBI taxonomy): Eukaryota > Metazoa > Chordata > Mammalia > Rodentia > Muridae > Lophiomys > Lophiomys imhausi. Next base: position 4,104,889 of record CAJQZJ010000072.1, read on the forward strand.
GGCTTCACAGCAGGTTCCCGACAAAATTCAGAGGTTGGAAACCAGATTTTCACATTTCCAAACTAGCTCTCTCTTGCCACTACTGAAAGTTTGATCCTCCTATTTTCAGCGTACTCAAGAATAAATACGAGAGTTATTTGTACTCATTGGTCAACTTCCCTTAGGATTGTATTGAATTAGAAACTGCTAATAGGAAAAATATTAGGAATTTGATTTGGATTTGAGTATAGAAAAAAGGCCCATTTGTTTTTATAACAAAATGTACAGAATCTAAAGTGATTATAAAAATTAACTGCATCTACAGCAAGAAGCTGGTATTGGTAGAATAAAATCTAATTTAAGTCTGGTTAGGTTGAAATTTTCATGGAGTTTAATTAACCATTGCTTATTTAGTTTGACCATTTTACAAAATTACTTGAGGAAATATTAAAAAGTGCTAATATTTTTAAATATTTAAAATACAATAAGTTAAAATACTGCTGTATATTATAGGACTGATTGTGTTATAGTGCAACAGCATGAACCACCTCTATCCTAACATCTTTCAGTTTCTTAGAGGAATGGGTCAGTGGACAGCCTTTGGTTCCCTCTAAATTTTACTTTGTAAGACAGTATTTGCACCAATGCTATCAGAAATTATAGTGGGAGAAGCTTAGTATTCCACTGTAGGTCACTCTCTGAAAATGGGAACAAAGATGCACTTTACCTGGAAAGCCTATATAAGCACTCTCTAGTAAGAACAACAGACATTTCCAAGGTCACCTGTTTGACCTTGTGTCCACGTTGTCTGCTAGCCTTACTTTTCTTCTAGCTTCATGTCTTCTGTTTATTCCTTTCTTTTTATTATAGCACATTTATTGAAACACGATTGATATATTGTGCAGTTTCATGCATTTGAAGTGTACAGTTCAATGACATTTAATATAGTCACTGAGTTGTACAACCATTGTGTTATGCTTTCAGGAGAATTTTGACCAGCCACAAAAGAAACTATATCTTTTAGAGATCACTTTGCCCTACAATCTTCTAGCCCAGTACATCTAGAGCTTGGTACTTTTTTCACTGAATAAATTTGTCTATTCTGGATATTTTACCTTCATGGAATGATATATGTGGTCTTTTGTATTTTTTCCTCCATTAAGCCTAACTGTTAAAAGAATATTCATGTTGCATTGAGCAGTACCAGTCCTTTCTGGAGCCGAATACATTCCACTACATGTGTACTGAGGACCTTGTACCACATCCTACTTCTTAAGAAGGCTCAACTGGCACAGTTTTAATGGTTTAATTGGCATTCCCTATGCTTCCCATTAGATTTTTGTTTGTTTTTGTTTTTTTTTTTTACTTCTTAAGGTCGGAAGCTTTTAAGTCCCTTTCTCCAGCCCAGGAACAAATAAAAAGAAGTTTCTGTATATATGTAAGCTATGAAAAATGCAGAGGTTACAAGAAGATTGTAGATTATTCTACTTAAAAAGAACCTGTGCAGCCCTTTGGAATCTCCAAACCATCCAGGCTATAGTGAAAATTTTGGAATATTTGTTTCTCTAGAAAACACAGAAATCTTATAGGAATATGTCTTCATTTTAATCCCAGGTGTGAGAATATGGGGCTGCTTGGCAACAGCTGACTATGATTTGCTTCATGCTCTAGCAGAGGTGTGGTTTTGCCAGCTGCAGATAGTTTCTTCAACTGTGTGACTTTTGGAAATCTGGGGACTTTTCAGAATACGTATATATGCTAGGGTCTCAAGAGTATGGGGAAGTTATTGGTTGGTTGCTGCTTGCTATTGGATGCTTTTGGTCACAGTTGTTAAGTAATTGTATGTAAACAAGAAAGAACAAGAAAAACAAATAAGATATCCTGATAGCAAAGATTAAACTTGGCCCAAGGAACTTGACCACCCTAATCAGCAGAAACTAGTCTAACAATAATGTTGCCCCCTTTTGAACCCTGGCTTTATACAGGGATCTCTTTCCTTTCCTCTCTATCCCTTATTCTCTCATATCTAGTGTTAGGGGCTTTAAAGGGAAGGAGAAAATGGGTGAAGAAGGGTAGAAGAAAGAACACACAGAGTAGCTAATCCTGGGTGCACAAGCTATTGTCAAGGCTTTTGGTTGCTCTCCACAAAATGACAATAAGGACCCACTGTCAAAGACAACACCTATACTACTCAATGAACCCAGAGAAATTGAGCTGGTAACTACATAGTGCCTTCATCCCTATGGACTGGTGTTTATGGTACTGGAATCTAGTCTGATTACTACCAAGAGAGAAACCTAAACACAAATCCAGCCCCAAATCCTATGATCTACAATGATGTCCTATAACAAAATATACTAGTCAGTAGTGGCACAATGTTTGTGAGAGTAACCAACTAATATCTAATTAGATTTATGGCACACTTCATGATATGTGGGCGACCTATCCTCAACAATGCTTGGGTGGCCAAGAACCTGAGACTAGACAAGTCTGGGACCTAGGGGAAATCCAAACACTATTGTTCTGCTAAGGGAATTCAGAAATAAGAAAGACTTGTAATGACATTCTGCTTCACTCCTAGATCAGTGCCTTGGTCAGCCATCATCAGAGAAGCTTCCTCCTGCAGCAGACGGGAACAGATACAGAGACCCACAAATGGACAATGTGCAGAGCATGAGAGACCTTGAAGCACTCAGTTCTAAATGGGATGTCTCCATCAAATCTCTCCCTCAGGTTCCAGACAACCATGGGGAAAAGGAGGCCAAAAGATTGTAAGAGCAAGAGGAGGACATCAACAAAGCAAGACTTTCTAAACCCAGCAGGACCAATATACATATAAACTCAGACTATGACAGCATGCACAGGCCTGTATGGGTCTGTACCAGAGGGAGTCCTAAAGCTGAAAGGAGAAGTAGACACTTGCCCTCCATCCATAACTCAGACACTATCTTTAGTGGGCAACCATTCACAAATTAAAAATAAGTTTTGTGATGTAACTTGATGTGATAAATAAACATTATAAAAAAAATTAAAAATAAGTTTTCCCTAAGGGAGTCTCATTGGAAAAACAAATCACTCTTGAGGGCAGGCCCAATACCCAGAAATAGATGACCAACAGAAAATAAACTCAATGGTGACTTTGGAAGTTTTTTGTCTCATTAATCAGGACATTTGTTTCTTTGTGTGACTGGCCATTTTTATTTTTAATTTTAAAATTTAGTTATATTTAATACGTATTTATCTTATTTTATTATCATTCTTTATGTGCCTGTTTGTTTTCTAACGAGAGACAGAGAGGGAGGGGTAGATAGAAAGGAAGGAGGATCTTAAAGGAGTTGGAGGAGGGAAGATCACAATCAGAAATTCCACACAAAGTAAAGAAATATAGAAAAAAAACATTGAATTTGAAGTCTGACCCTGGATTTGTGCATTTTCCCACCTTCATTAAATAAGCATCTGTTTGAAATAGATTGTAATCTATTCAGAGACGCACAACTAGCCAGTATTGAAATAATAAATACTATGGACTTCCTAGGTTTAAATGGCACACCCATATCACACTCTCTTCCCTAAGGACCAGATATCATCATGAAAGAATGACCAGAAAATTATAGAAGCTTTTGAACAAGAACATAGACTTTGTTACTTGTTAGTGGGGTACTTTGCCCTAATGGAGCTGCCATGTAGGCCCCCAGTGCAAGAAGAAGCTCTTAGTCCTCATATGGCTGCTGAACTGAAGGGGGCAGATATGTTCAGCAACCCACACCAGAGAAGTAGGATAGGTGGGAGAAGGGGGAGAGGGTGGGAGGGTTAGATGGTGGGCCAGGGAGGGGTGGAGGGAAGGGACTATTATGGAGATATAAATTGAAGTAACAAAATAAACATTAAAAAAAGAAAGAAAATTTTGTAGAAGCCTTAAGTAATGGAAGTCTGCAGCAAAACTATATTTGCCAGACATGACAGAGCTGTTTTGGTCCCATTGAATGGCCTTCCCAACCTTAGTGCCCTAATGAGTTAGGCATAGTAATCTGC
>CAJQZJ010000072.1:4108909-4122038 GCA_907164525.1 Lophiomys imhausi
AAGAGTTGGGGGAAGGACAGAGGTACTGGAAGGGGACAAGAACTACACAACAGGACCAACAGAGGCAAATAACCCAGGCATGTGGGGGCTTGCAGAGAATAAACCATCAACCAAAGAGCATGCATGAACTGAACCCAGGCCCTCTACTCTCATGGAGCTGAGGGACAGCCTGGTCTTTCTGTGGGCCCCCTAGCAATTGGAGTGGGGCTATCTCTGACACCTACTCTGTTGCCTATAGTTGAATACATTTCCCCTAGCTGGGCTACATTGACTGGCTTCAGTGGAAGAAATTTTAGCTAGTTCTGATGTGACATGAAGTACTGGGGAGAGGTGGGGTGGGGCCACTTCTCTAAAAAGAAGGGGAAGGGAGAGTGGAGGCAGAAAGTGGGAGGATAGGATTGGGACGAGACAGGGGAGGTGGCTGTGAATGGGATGTTGAAATGAATAAATAATTTCTTGAGTTCTTTGTAAATGTTGGATATTAGCCCTCTATCAAATGTGGGGTTGGTGAAGATCTTTTCCCAGTTTGGAGGTTGCCGTTTTGTTCGAATGACAGTGTCCTTTGCCTTACAGGAGCTTTTCAATTTCATGAGGTCCCATTTATTGTTTGTTGGTCTTAGATCCTGAGTGGTTGGTGTTATGTTCAGGAAGTTGTCACCAGTGTCAATGAGTTTGAGGCTTTTCTCCACTTTCTCTTCTATTAGATTTAGTGTGTCAGGCCTTATGTTAAGGTCTTTGATCCACTTGGACTTAAGTTTTGTGCAAGGTGATAAGTATGGGTCTAATCTCATTCTTTTACATGTGGACATCCATTAGACCAGCACCCATTTGATGAAGATGCTGTCCTTTTTCCATTGTACAGTTTTGACTTTGTCAGAAATTAAGTAATCATAGGTGTGTGGGTTCATTTCTGGGTCTTCAATTCGATTCCATTGATCCACTGGTCTGTTTCTATACCAGTACCATGCTGTTTTATTACTATTGCTCTGTAGTATACCTTGAAATCTGGGATAGTGATGCCTCCAGATTTATTTTTGTACAGGATTGATTTAGCTATTCTGGATTTTTTATTATTCCATATGAAGTTGAGAATTGCTTTTTTCCAGGTCTATAAAAAATTGTGGTGGTATTTTGATAAGAATTGCATTGAATCTGTATATTGCTTTTGTCAGGATGGCCATTTTTATTATGTTGATCCTACCTATCCATGAGCATGGGAGATCTTTCCACCTTCTGATGTCCTCTTCAACTTCTTCAATCTCTGAGATTCCATCTCACACCTGTCAGGATGGCTAAGACCAAAACTCAAATGACAGAACATGCTGGTGAGGTTGTGGAGAAAGGGGAACACTCCTCCATTGCTGGTGGGAGTGCAAGCTTGTACAACCACTATGGAAATCAGTCTGGTGATATCTTAGAAAATTTGAAATAGTTCTACCTCAAGACCCAGCCATACCAGTTTTAGGTATACATCCAAATGATTCCTCACCAAACTACAAGGACATTTCCTCATCTATGTTCATAGCAGCCTTATTTGTAATAGCTAGGAACTGGAAACAACCCTAATGTCCCTTAGGAATGAATTAAAAAAAAAACTGTGGTACATCTACACAATGGAATACTACTCAGCCATCAGAAACAATGAAATCATGCAATTTGCAGCCAAAAGAATGGAACTAGAAAAGCTCATCCTGAGTGAGCTAACCCAGACTCAGAAGGATGCATATGGCATCTATTCACTTATAATCAGATTGTAGCCATATAGTACAGAATAACTATGCTACAGCCAATGTACCAAAGGGAAGAGGAACATAGACTTTGTTATCTCTCCATGAGACACTTTGCCCTAGTAGTGCTGCCTTGTAGGCCCCCAGTATATGAGGAGCCTCTTGGCCCTCATATGACTGCTGAACTGGGGTGGGAGACTGATATGTAGGGTCACTGCACTCTGGAGGAGTGGGTTGGAAGGGATAGGGGTTAGAGTGTGGGACAGCAATAGTGGGAGGGTAGTAAAGAGGACACTGTGATGGAGATGTAACCTGAAGTAATAAATAAACATAAAAAATGAATAAATAAATAAAATTAAATTAAAAATAAAAATAGAAAAATGCAGGAATATTATTGAATATACATAGAAATCAACATGAAAATGAGTATGGAAATTTAGATGTTTCTACAAGTCAATGAAGACCAAAATTGGACCCACAAAATTAGTATAAACTTGAAAGGCACAGATCTCCTTTACAACCATTAAAGGAAACACAAACAACATGCCAATGCTTTTGCTTGATTTTAGAATTCCAGCCTCCATAGCTAGGAGATTTAAAAAAAATATGTATTGCTTCAATATCCATAATTTGGAGCTTGTTAACATCCTGCTAGCAAATTAATATATTCCAAGACACTCTGACTGCTTTTTATTTCAGTTCACAATGAAATACTTGGACACATCAGGGAGGTCTAGATGATCTAGCCTTAGGACTGTCCTTTGTACTTCAGATAGCATGTTATCTACCTTCTCCCCTCTGATTCAGTACAACTTTCCTCTGGGCTTCCAACTCTGATCTCCTGTTCATGCTCTGTCTGAAAGAACTTGTGGGTGTTAAATGAAACTGTCATCACAGAAGAATAATGCATTTCTACTTCCTATTTATCTGGAAAAGTGCCAAGTTCAGTGTTTAGCTTTAAATCAATATTTTTGACTGAATGAATGAACAAATGAAGGGCATATTTTTCTGTCCAAGTTCAGTGATACATGTTGATCCATATCCATTCATACATTAATGAATCTAATCAACAAACATTTACTGGGTGACTATGTCATGCAAAGTACTCTGTTGAGTCCTCAGGAAAAAAAATAAAACGCAATAAAAGCTTTCAAAAAATTTATAGCTGAGAAAGGAAATAAAAAATATTCCAAAATAACATCAATGAATATTAATACACAAATAAGGCCATACACACAGTCTCCAATTTACTTAGGATATGAAGAGAAATCATGAAGCTGTTTTCCAGCTAGGTCTTGAGCAAATGTGAGAGGCTACATGCTGTACATGGCTAGTATAAACCAAATGGCACTAAAGAAGATCCTCCGGGACAGATGTAGAAAAATAAAAGAGTGGTTACAGGCACAACTAACATAAGTCTTATTGATTGTTTATTGGATATTTATTGGCAATGGCCTAAAATCTCAGAGAAATAAGTTTCTGTTCTTTGGAAAATTGAAAATAATAGTTTCATTTTTGTAAATGCTTGTGTTCAATGATATAACTCTAATACCCTTGAGAAGAGAGAAATATCTTCACAAAAAGAAATTAACAAAAAGACAAGCATGTAAATAATGGACTCATAAAAAATAGAAGTAGCATTCAAAGGAAGCGTTTACTGTTTCTTGTATTATAGCTCATTGTCTCTCAATATGATTAGTTATCACTCTCAGTTATACAAAACTGGTATGAAATAAAACGTTTGTGCAGTTATGCTTCATTGATATCAGCTAGGGGAGCATGAAAATCTCCACGAAGGTGAGTAATTGATGTGTAAATCAGAGCTCAATCACTCTATAATAGAAATGGCCCCACTGAAAGTGTGCTTGTTGAACAAAATCACATTAGAAGCCAAAGAGAGGGAGGGAAGAAGGAAGGGAGAGGATATAAGGCTTATTTATTAAAAATGATAATCACTGACAATTTGTGCAATTTTCTCTTCAACAGAAGATACCAGCAGAAATGCTTGTAAGTAAGTTGTGATTAATATATTCCAATAATTTCCTTCTATTCTGATGAATTATTTCTGTTTTACTGAATGTGCAGAGGCTCTGTTTAGACATTTAAAATGCAAATTAAAACAACATGATCATTTTTGAAACATGACATATAAATGATGCCAGTGACAGTGACCTAGTTAACATGGTTAACAATGCTTTTTTTTTCTAAATAGGCTTCTTGGCTTTATTAAAAAACCTTCTGCCATTTTGCATTTGCCTTCTGAAGAGCACTGAATAAATATGGAAGATGCCTTATAATTTAATATATTAATACTTTATATTTTAAACCAAAATCTTTTGATAGTATTGAGTGGAAGATTTTTCTTCCTTTCTACTTAGTAACTGGAAACTGAAAAAAAAGTTCCTCACCAATATGGCCACAGTACTTTAAATAACCATCATTAACATCAGTTAATATGAAAATATATGTGTCCTCCCTCCCTCTCTCCTTCCCTTCCTTCCTTCCTCCCTTCCTCCCTTCCCTTCCTTCCTTCCTCCCTTCCTCCCTTCCCTTCCTCTCTTCCCTCCCTCCCTTTCTTCCTTTCTGATTTAATATCAGAACTATGCCTCTAGCATGAATCTCATATACTTCTTAACTCTAGTGCATAAGGCATTGGAGGCTTACCATCTCACATACATGCATATTTACACTCTCGGTAAGGATATTGTAAATGACAACACAGAAACATTGTGGTGATGCCAAGGTGCTTTCTCTGGGAGTTTACCTGAGGCAATCAGCGCATCTTTGCATTCAAGTATTATGTATGTTTCTTCCTTTCTAGAAAGGCTGCAATCCACATGTTCTCACCTTAAGAGATATGTCTATACCAGGACCATTATCAGCAAGTATGGAAGTGGAAAGGCAGGAACATAGGATTAAGGGTTGATTGTGGAGGACTATATTTTTTTCTGTAATGGTTTATTTTTTAAAAATAGGTTGCCTTGATCAAATATTATCAATTATATTATAACATATATAAGTGTATGAGTAAGAGAGTATGCCAGTATTTTAAATTTTGCTTCTCTTTCAAAAAACAGTAGGTCTCTAACATTTTATGGTCTGTACACCCATTCTGGATTAGTGAGATATGATTTTCATAACAGTTAGGGTAATCCTTAAAAATAGGAAGATAAATACTCTGCCTTCCCACTTTATTGATAAAGACCACAAGATTCAGAAAAGTGAGCTACTTCCAGTTCTCTGTGGCTCTGGCAATGAGTGGAGAATTAAAACCTGAAAGTAAAGTTTCTTAGCCCTGGTGTAGTCTTCTTTTTTATACCACCCTTCATTCTAATTGCAAAACCATTTCATAGTTTGCTCAATTCAGAACCTGGGGGAAAGGATTCCTACCTAAATGTTAGGCAGCAGCACTGCATTCTGAGGGTTTGGGCAAATGGTTTTGTATCTCATAAGTATTAAATGACTAGCACAAAGGTCACAATTTCCCTTTCATAATAAGTGGTGAACAGGAGGACATTTGTGACACTTCCTTCGTAAGACAGAGTAATATGAGGCTCAATCTGCCACAGCTCACATATGTACTCCTATCCTCAATTCATTAAAAACAAACTCTTCTCCAAAGAACAACAAAATAAAGGAGAAGGTACAATAGTAAATGAACCTTCAGAAATGACATTGCCTAGCCAACTTCAAAATGTGAGCAGAGTTACTAGTCATGCGCTGAAATGAACTGTAAGTATGAATTGTCTTTTGTTGTCAACAACTTAGTATGCAAAAGTAGCTAAAACATTAATTTTTCACATGACAATATGTTGCAATAACACTTTTCAGATATCAATTTTTAAAATATGCAAATGTAACCTCTTTTGTGCTTTTTAAAATATTGCTATGGCAAAATTTAAACTCACATATGTGGCTTATATCTGTTACTTCTCATTGTATTGGTCCTCAAGAGAGATGATTTAAAAGGAGAAAATTTTCATGTATACTTAACAAGACACACAAAGCTTAAATAATGATGTTTTACAGGAACTAAGACCAACAATCAATAAATGGGACCTCATGAAACTGAAAAGCTTCTGCAAGGCAAAAGACACTGTCATTCGAACAAAATGGCTGCCTAGAGATTGGGAAAAAATCTTCACCAACCCCACATCTGACAGAGGGCTAATATCCAAAATTTACAAAGAACTCAAGAAATTAAATGTCAAGAAACCAAATAATTCAATCAAAAAATTGGGGAAAGAGCTTAACAGAATTCACAAAGGAGGAATTCCTAAAGGCTGAGGGACACTTGAAGAAATGCTCAGCATCCTTAACCATCAGAGAAATGCAACTCAAGATGACACTAAGTAAGATTCCATCTCACACCTGTCAGAATGGCTAAGATCAAAACCTCATATGACTGCACATGCTGGCTAGGTTGTGGAGAAAGAGGAACCCTCCTCCATTGCTGGTGGGAGTGCAGGCTTGTGCAACCACTATGGAGGTCAGTGTGGCGATATCTTAGAAAACTTGGAATAACTCTGCTCGGGACCCAGCCATACCACTTCTGGGTATTCACCCAAATGACTCCTCACCGAATCACAAGGAAGTTTCCTCATCTATGTTTATAGCAGCCTTATTTGAAATAGCTAGAAACTGGAAACAACCCAGATGTCCCTCAACCAAAGAATGGATTAAAAAACTGTGGTACGTCTACACAATGGAATACTACTCAGCTATCAGAAACAATGAAATTATGCAATTTTCAGCCAAATGGATGGAACTAGAGAAGCTCATCCTGAGTGAGCTAACCCAGACTCAGAAGGATGCGCAGGGCATCTATTCACGTATAGTTGGATTTTACCTATATAGTACATGATATCTATACTACAACCAATGCACTAAAGGAAACATGGACATAGACTTTTTCTTTTTCTCCCTGTCAATAAGACACTTTTCCCTAGTGATGCTGCCTTGTAGGCCCCAGTGTATGAGGAGGCTCTTGGCCCTCATATAACTGCTGAACTGGAGCAGGGGACCGTTAGGTAGGGACACTCCACTCCAGAGGAATGGGATGGAAGGGTTAGGGGGTAGAGGGTGGGAAGGTGGGACTGGGAGGGGTGGAAAGAGGACAGTATGATGGAGATGTAACCTGAAGCAATGAATAAATAAATTTAAAAAACTAATGATGTTCTAGTGTTCTACCTCTAAGCAACAGAACTTTCTTGTGGCTCTGGATTCATAGTAACAGAGTGAGAGCCTCTTTTATTATCTGCTATTTTCTCCTTTCTGTTCCCTCAGCCCATTTTTAACTGGACTTTGAATGCATATGCCAATGTTTATTTTCACGACTGCTGTATTATCTGATTGGAACATTGCCTTGTTGATCTTAATACTATGTACACTGTAGAGCTCTGTTTGGGTAATATGTTTAATATACTTGTAACCAACTGCTACTATGTGGAGGCACTACACTGTCTATTATTACCATATTAATGCTAAGACTCAGTTGAGTATAAGTGGTGCATAGAAAACGAGTAAAATAAAATAGACTATGTAGTTGCTAAACATCCTCATCCCTAATATTTTCATACACATCACACAGAGTATGTTGGTGTGTCAGAGGTAGTGAACATGCTCTGAAATAGTCCATGATTCTAAGCACTAGTCCAGGCTTGATGCACTGTATTTGACTCAGGCGTTTTTCAGGCACTACAGAGAACAAGTAATTAAATGGAACAATCTATGATAACCATCTCTAAGTGGAAACTTCATGTAGCTGTGAAGTGTTTCATGTCTGTTTTGTTCTTTGCTAGTTTGTTTTTATTTTTTAAACCTAAGGCATGTATAGGAAATGGAAATAATTCTGATTGACAGAAGCCGCTGGAGGTTGGTATTTTTTCCCTATACCTTTTCCACATACATTTCATACATTACTTTTAAAACCTCTGTTTACTGATATTTTCTTGAAAAACTGACAATCAGTAGTAAAAATGAATCTATGCCTTTTAATATAGAACAATCATGGATTATTATATACTGATCGAGCTAGATGAATCAACAGCCTAAAATGATGAACCATTTTTTTCACACGTTCTGATAGATGTATTCATTTGCTGATGGGCACCTCAACACTCAAGAACACAGGCCCATACTCTGCAGCACTTCATGCTTGTTCCTCAGCACACAGTGTGCTCAACAGCAAGAATGCAGTCAAATGAACAATTTACTGTGATTAGGTTAGTTTCATTTCTTAATTACAGATTCTGCAAGAACTGAATGCTGAAACTTTTCAAATATCAGATACCCATTGATCCTTAACCCTCTACATGTTCAAGTAATACTAGAACTCTAATATAATTTATTGTGACTTACAGTACTGATTGGCTAGAAAGATTCTATTCCAATAAATGATGGTACTATCATTGAATTTGCCTATAATTGCTTCCATTCATCATGATGTATGATCTGAGGCAAACTGAGAAGAAAGGAGATGATCTACTTCAAGCTTCAGCTGTTTCAAATTCCACAATGTGTCGCTAAGTTAATGGATACTGAATATCATGCTGACATACATGCTGTGTTGCACTATATGAATATATGTGTATATATACATTAGATAGATAGATAGATAGATAGATAGATAGATAGATAGATAGATAGATAGATCTGTGTGTGTATCATGTATATACATGTCATGCAAATCTATGGTCAGTGGCCACCAAATAAGCTTGCCTCCATGGAAGAGTTGAAAAAGATTTTACAGGTTCTGGGACAAGTTGGAGACTCCTTAGGAACAATGAGTGCTCTACCACTCTTTCTCCATCACAATGTACATGGAACTCTCAGGCTATGATTCAGTTTCTCTAAGGTCAGTGATCTGATGTGGCTTGATATACCAGAGAGGGTTGTACTGAGTTGGAGGTAGGATATGGGAGAAGTGGATGGGAGATTGGAACTGGAAAGAGGAGAGGAAGGGATGGGGATTGGAATGTAAAATAAAAATCTTAAATACAAGTAAAGAAAGGAATGAAGGAAGGAAGGAAGGAAGGAAGGAAGGAAGGAAGGAAGGAAGGAAGGAAGGGAGGGAGGGAGGGAGGGGGGAGGGAGGTAGGAAGGAAAGAAGGAAGGAAACTTTGGTTGAAAAAAAAGAAAAAAACACTGAAATCTTGATTGAGAGCTTCCACAGTGATCCTTGTTCTTTGGTACCTCCTCAATTAAGGCTTGTACAACACTCTAGCTTTCGTGTGGAGAATGGACTTCTGAGCCTCTCTCAGCACTCTCTAGCACTCTACAACTCCTCCTGAATACATGAATGAATTCCTTGAGACAGATATGTCAGGTTATTTTCTTGGGTTGCCAAATGATCACAAATGTGATGACTTCTAAAGACATAAATATATGGTCCTTCAGTAATAAAGGTCAAAGTTCTCAAAAAAAGTCCAAGTAGACTAAAGTTGAGGGGTTAGTAGAACTGAATTTATCCTAAAGGATGTAACTTCTGTTTTCTTGCCTTTACAGATTCTAGATGGCTCTCTTTCTCTTGGGTAGCAACATGAACTTCTCTCTCTTTCTGTCTGTGTCTTTCTTCTCCTTCTCCTTTCTCTTCCTTTCTCTCTGTTTCTCCATATTTCTATCACCACATATTTTCCTTATCCTTTTTATTCTCTCTGATTAGGATCTTTGTAATTACCCTGGGCACATCCAGACAATACACCACAATCCCATCAGCTCACAATCCATACAACATCCAAAAAGCACACTTTACCTCATAAGATAATGTACTCACAAGTTTTTGAGAATAGGATACAGACATTTTGAAAATGGCCATTATTTTACCTAAACACAAACACAACAGTTTATTTGGTTTGATTCTCCTGTTTTCAAAAGTCATTGCATGACATGTAATAGATCTTTAAGATTCCTTCTTGGATAAATGAACACATATAAGAGATGTCTTTGAGCATTAAAATTTCTAGGAAATCACTGCACACATTAACAATGCCCAAAGGGGTAAGGTTAGGTAAAGCCTAAGGGCTTATGTCATGTCATCACTACATGCTTTTTGTTTAATAATTGAGGAAGATGGGTTAATTTTTTCATCTCTCCAAAGATGACTTTTCTCAACAGTAAGTATTTCCAAGAATAGTTACAACTCTCAGATAAGATATGTATGTGAATTCTGCTGAAAGTAATTGGCTTTATACTTGCTATTTATCCTTATCCTTTTTATTAGCAACAAAAGTGAAAATAGATCTTTAAGAGATAGAGAAAAGAGGGGAAGCCTATGCTTATATAACAGATGTACAGTATTATTGCATAGCAAAACTAAATAAAAATAGTCATCAAAAAAGTGATCCTTGGAGGTATCAAAATCCCTGATTTCAATCCGTACTATAAAGCAATAGTAACAAAAACAGCATGGTATTGGCATAGAAACCTAAGGGGTGTTGATATGTGGGGTTTCCCCTCATCTGAGGAGAAGGAGAGGGTGGAGATGGGGAAAAGGCAGGGAGGGTGAGACCTGGAGGGGAGGAGGGAGGGGACTTTGATCAAAATATAACTTGAAAAAATAAATTAATAAAAAAGTGATTCTAAGGATGTTCTATTCATAATCTAGAAGCTTATGAAAATGATATAAGACATTTAAATTATTTCAAAATAACTGAATGCCCAATTCCTCAAGATAATTGGAGCAATACTTATCATCTTACATTTTAGTTGGATGCAATGTGAAATTCCTAAGTTATTAATAAAAATATTATGTAAGAAAAAATGAATTTATCATGTTTATATATTACAGTAGTTTAAAATCAGTGGCTATTCATTTATATAACCTTACATATAAGTCCATCAATCTTATTAATTAATAAGATGGTAAAGTGACATTGCAAAAATAGATGACTATTTATCTTCCAACTGAAAGATTTTCCAGAAAGGTATCACATATGTGCAAAGATCACTTTATTACACAGTTCAAACCATGAATATAAAAGACAGAAGAAAAACTGAATACGCAAACTAACTTCAATCTAACAGTCTTTAGAAGGTATTTAAATCAAAGCTATAATTTTTCCATTATGGAGTAGATCGAGTACACTAGGGGAAAGGGGCTGTCCAATGTTGTCCTGCTGGTGATAGACATGACTTGGAACAGAAGCCTGGTCTCCTGACCCTTAATTTAGTGTGTTTTTTCTTTCCTGTGCCATCCACTGTGTTTCCTAACACTTATCTAAGGCTTTTAGCTTACGAACTTATAGGAGAAATGGAAAGTGAAAGAGAAAATGAGAAGCATGTTTTTCTAGTCCCTGTGAGTTTTTAGCAAGAGGTTTAACAGATACAGTGAGTTTGGAAAGT
Organism: Lophiomys imhausi; assembly: GCA_907164525.1. Lineage (NCBI taxonomy): Eukaryota > Metazoa > Chordata > Mammalia > Rodentia > Muridae > Lophiomys > Lophiomys imhausi. The sequence continues at coordinate 4,119,979 of CAJQZJ010000072.1, forward strand.
TTCATTTAAAATGCCCATGAATTACTAAAATCTAAACAGGACTTAGTGTCTGCAAGCAATCCACTCTGTGTGAAAAGGCTGTGGTATTTCAGACTGTGTGGGATTAGTTTAGGAAAGAAAGAACTTGGAAGTCCTCCAAGGAAAGCCCATGGTTTGGCACAAGGCCAATAGAGTTATTAAATAAAGAAGGATGTGGAAACTAAATGACCACCTGATTGAGAGAATACTTTCTTTGTAACTCGGTGTCTTCATGTTATCTTGTAGGCACAACCTGAGGCTATTAAACCAATGATATAACTGAATATTGGCATAGAGTGAATGCTAATGGTATTTGTAAATGCATACATGCAAATGTGCATCTGCAATTCATAGCTCAGTATCACAGAGTAGAAGAGACCACAGGAAACACACAGTTAAACTGCCCAAATCTCCATTCAGTATGAAATATTCTAACAAGTGGCAAAGTCAGCTCTAGGGAGCTCACTGCCTTACAAGTTGGCTAAATTGGTGTTTTACACAGCTGTTACTGGGCAGTAAAGGGCATTTATTTACTTTTTTCCCATACATGTCTAAGGCTTTAAAATACCCAGACTTGTATTTGCTGCTATTTTTCACAGCACTGAAGAACCCTGTTTTAAAGGATTTTGAAAGAAACTAAATATCATCTACTTCTGCTGCTCCAAGTGGCTCTTGAATGCTCTTTATACCACTATTACCAAAAACATTGAGAATGTTAGATTCACAACATCCTCTATTATTTATGAATGTATATACAATAGACAACCTCAGGTAGGCATTTGTGGCTTTCTCTGTACAGATCATAAAGCCCTGTGGATCGTATGTGAAGATATAGCATTTCTTAATGAAATGTAAAAGTAGCCAGAATCACAGTGATATTACTTATGTCAACACTAACAAAGATTAGTAAAGCTGTGAGGTATGAGCTGCCTAATAGTAGCTACAATGAGATGCTGCTGGAGGAACAAGCTTATACATAGGCAACTGTAGTCTCATACAATAAGATTTTTCACAAGAACTTCTGCCTAGCCACTCTCTGTACAATCAATAAGACATACAACTTTTATTACTTATTATTGTGAAGAGTAACTATTGATTCAAGGTATGTAATAAACTCATCCTTCCTTTTGCCTTTATAAATGACCCCTTACCTCATCCATCCATAGGAATATGTTCAGGTTTACTATAGGTAATCTGCTCTACCTGCACTGCTCTCTTCTTTACATTGCAGTGATGTATTATCAAATATATATCACTTCTTTTTGAAGAACTTGTTTCTGCTATTTTAATTCTATATTATTTCTACAAAATAATAAGTTACATTGTGATATTTCATGTCTACATCCAAGATATTTTGACCACACTCCCAACCCCCTCCCCAATTAACTATACACACCCCATCTGCTACAATTCCCATCCCCTAGTAGTTACTTTATAACTTTTGTGTCTTTTTATTTAAAGAGTTCACCATTGAGAGAAAACATTATGGCAATGTTTGCCTTTATGAGTTTGGCTTATCCAAGTAGAAGATAAGCATTGAAGAATCTCCAGTGGGAGATGGTTGAATTAGTGGCAAGCCTATCTCTTGGCAAGAAAAACCCCTTGTTTCAACTGTAGACAGAATGCTGTCCAAAAAGGACAAAACTTGGAAGCAGATAAGTCGACAGCCTAGCTATGCCAAGACAGGGTAGGCAAGTCCTTCATAATTCCTGCTCTGCAATCAATGTCTGTCAGAGAAACGCAGCCAAACGGCTGAAGATTGATGCTGTAATGTATGGAGAGAAAATGGGAACTGTCCAGGCAGCCACTGGTATGGCATTTCTTAGTTTTGGAAGCTGCAAGCCCTGCACTTCCTATATAATCAGATATATTTATCCCTCTCAGGTCTCTAAGGTGGTTGAAGAATAGATAGCTAGAGTCTCATAGTTAAATTTTGAGTTGTTTAGGAATCAAGAGGGTGTTCTGGATCTAAGAAGATGTTTTTAAAATTGTGATGCAAGTTAGTATGAAAGCTGAGTTAGATATAGAACTTTAAACTCATG
>CAJQZJ010000072.1:4126406-4160699 GCA_907164525.1 Lophiomys imhausi
CACACACACACACACACACACACACACACACACACACACACACACACCATGCTCTTCTTAGCTCTTGCCATATATTTGTAATCCAATGAGGCCAATTAACATTGTTTATGTTATTTATATTACCCTTGGATAATTATTTTAAAACTGGACATATTTGGGGAAGTGGATATTTCATTGTACCTAATAAAATCATGACAGTCAACAAAAATTACATTTACATATATTGAAATTCTCATTCCTTTGGGCAATATCATCCAATAGGTCAAAGAAAGGAGAGAATCAAACTGTAAATCTTACCATACTACAAGGTGCCTGCTACAGATGACCTTAATTTATCTCTCATGGCAGAATACAGCTTTCCAATATAGCCCAGCCATTATACTAGTCTAGAGAATGTGTCAGAATCTTTATTACAACACCACTACATGTTTCCTAAAATTACCATATCCCAATTAGCATCGGGGATCTATTCTGAAAGGCTTAGATCAGAGCTATATTTCCTTGCCACATGTGTGACCACTTTTGTTGGCACATCACATTCAGACTACCATGAGATGTTTTACAATTTTATGTGCTATTAGTATGCATATGTGTATATGATGTTTGAATGTGACATATGTGTATGTGTGGTGGTCAGAGAACAACTTTCAATAGTCAGTTCTCTCTTTCCACTATGGGTTCTGGAAATGGAACTGAGGGCATCAGACATTCATAGGAAGCACTTTTTGCTGTTGGGCCATCTTATCAGCCCTATGAAGCTTTCATAATACCAACACAAGTTATGTAATATAGGAAGAAGCTATCTATGCCAAGATGTTTTCCAAAAGGCTCAATAAAGTAGGATTGTTGGTTATTTAAAGCAAATATTTGAAAAATAAACTGCTTCTTCACAATTATCCTCATCAACTCATGCATACAATGGGATTTTGATTGACTTTGCATTTTTATATGTTAAATTACTCTTTTAAATGTTGATAAAATACTGATCAAACAGGCACTGCCACCACAACCACTTTTAAGTATTCAATTCAGCTGTATTATGTGAATTCACAATGTTGGGTATATCACCATTTCACACATGTGTCACTGCTAGAAAATAAAGTACACCATCTCTAACCTGTTCCTCTGGCTCATCTTCATTGTTTTTCTTCTCCTTATCCTCATTGGTTCCTTCCACCCTCAAAGAGGAGATCCTTAATGCCCTCTTTTCTTTTTCTTTTTTGTTCCATAAACATTCACTTACCTATGTTGTACAATCCCAGGACTTTGAAAAATATACTATACAGAACCTCAAAACATTACTGTATGATATCCTTCCCCCAAAATTTAAGTCCTATGGCCTCATTGCTGAAGGATTATTTCTGCCTGGCTTTCTAATGTCTCCAAACTCACAGTACATGATTTTCTCTTCTATATGTTTTTTTTTTCTTTCTGTGTTGTTCATCACTGTGTTGTTCATCACTTTAATGGGTTTTAGGAGTTTCTCATTCACCCAGCAATGATATTGGTGCCTCATCTTTGCAGTCTTACTTTCATTTGCTTTTTTTCCATTCTGCATCTGTGGCATGTAGATGACATATCTATAGCATATAAAAGTTCCTAGACCATTTTACTGGTAGAACTATATCTTTCAATCAGTCCCTATCACTACTGTCTTAACTCATATTTCTACTACCTGTCTCTCATGAGTGCTTTCATGGCCTCCTCTCTTATTTCATGGTGTTTCTTAAGAAAGTGATCACCATTTTGAACATGTTCATCTGCTAAATATGTAGCTTACTCTTGGGTATGATGGTCACAGGGAAGCTGATTTCAATTCAGTCCTAAAACATCATCCATGCCTTATATCTCCATTGTCTTCTCTCTGTTGCCATGATGTATTTTCCATGTAGAAAGAGCTTTCTTCTATAATTCTGATTGTTAAAAAAATTGTCACTTTCAGTAAGAATTCTCTGGTTCTGCTGCTTATAATTCACTCCCTGTAGCAGGTTGAATAATGTTCTTCAAAAGATATGTCAACTTAGAACCTGTGAATATAAACTTACTTTGAAATATGGGTTTTTAGTATAGACATAATTAACTTAAAATCCTGAGATGAAATCATTCTGGATCTGGGGTACATCCTAAATACAATGACTGGTACCCTTATAAGAGAAAGGCAGAAAAAAAAAATAAGAAGGCCATGTGAATATGGAAGCAGAGACTTCACTTATGCAGGCACAGGGCAAGAATATTTAAGGTTACTAGAAACTGCAAGGGGGTGGAGTAGGTTTTTATTACATTTTTCAAGGAAAGCATGATCCTGGACACTTTGATTTTGGATTTCTGATATTCAGAATTACAATAGTGAACAATACATATTGTTTAAGATACCAACGTTGTGGCAAATTTTTATAGCAGCTCCAGGAAACTAATGCATGCCCTTATCTAGCCCAGAAATTCTATTATTGAATTTCCCTATTCTTTATATGAACTGTGAACTCATTCCAACCATAGATGATAAATCACATAATCTGTCAGAAAGTGAATTCTTTTTTTTTCAAGGTACATTTTGATTATTTTATTAAACATCTCTTCCATTTAAGTAATTTCAAGATAACAATTTTTTAAAAATTATTGAACTGTGGTAGAAGTTAGTATGCAGTTCAACCTAGCATCTGGCAGCATATAAAGGAGGAGTATGAGAGGGGGCAAGGCTAGGAAGCCGCACAAGCCATAGATGACAAGAAGCCCTGGGACTACTGGATATGGGATCTCAAAACCGCCAAGGATCTCTAGGTGATGCTATATATAAACCAGAGAGCTCCACATGGCACTCTCTTCCTCTTTCCCTCATGTACTGAGAAGAAAACATACAATGGAGAATAGCATAACAAGGTATGCCATTCACAGGTCTTTAGGCCACAATGATCATAAACTGAGAGGCAGAATCCAAAAAAGAAACTTCACCACAAGTCAGCCACAGAGAGACCTTTTGCCACAAGGCAGGCAGAGATCTGAGGCCCCTCAGAGGCCATGAAGCATACCCCAGCTGAGGATAAGCCAGCCAAAATCTAATGGTTAAAATAAACTGGCCATAGGAACTGGCAAAGTTAGGCCCAACGAGACACTAAGCTGTGAAAGAACTGTCTACAGTGACTGATGTAACCAGACTATTAAAAATAAGATTTCAGGCCTGGACCTACGCTAGAAATATTAATATCTTTTTAAGAAGGTTAAAATAGTATTGGTTAAATGTTTTTAGATATTAAGTGTTTATAGGTATTATATTTTAGGTATTAGGTTATAGGATATAGGTGTTTTATAGAGGTTTTTAAGTACTAATAAATATAAGTTTTAAATAAAAATTTTCTGTTACATTGCAAAAAGCATTGGTCTCATTATGGTATTTTTCCAAACAAATCTTATTTTTTTAAATACTTTATTTTTTTTCTTCAAGTTACATCTCAGTCACAAACCCGTCCCTATTCCCCCTTCCTATCCCGCCCTTCCACCCTCTTCCCCCAGAAGTTTCCCCTTTCAGTCCAACAGATGGTTCCTTCTCTTATAACAGTAAATACTATACAAAACAACAGATATAAATATGCCACATTTATGAGAGTTAAATGATCCAGTATACCTTCCCAATGTCCAGTTTATACATATTTGGCCCCTGACTTTAACATTCTACTATCTAACCATCTCCATGAGTTTAAAGGTCTATATCTGACTCAACATTCATACTAACTTGCAACACACTTTTAAGAGTATCTTCTTAGATCTATTAAATTTTGAGTTGTTTAGGAATCAAGAGGGTGTTATAGATCTAAGAAAGTGAATTCTTAATTTACATTTTTGACAAAGGTGGAAAAAGAGGGAAGGAAAGATCTGGACCTACAGTCACAAAGTGAAGAAGGTTGGAAATCAGAAGGGCTGCCTGCCTTACCATCCCTTGTTCTTACTCTGAGCACAAACTACAAAAGCTAAAAGAAATGATGTTCTACAGTAATCGAACCTGCCATCAATTTTTAGTTCAGGATGTCTGGGATTAGCGATGAATACACAATAGAAAAGGCACTGGAGTGCCTATCTCAGCAACATCAATTTTCTCCCAAAAGACAGAAATTATAAAAAGGAAACTCACATTTTCAAATCTACTTACTTTTCCTTAGATTAACATACTATAAAATAAAAAGGTGTGAGCTCATTAATATAGCTCATACACCTCTGTTTTTTTCCCAGTATCTGCAATACTTAGCTATGAATGGATTTCCCAGGAATTTGTGCGTCATCAGCTCCCCAGAGTCTGTCATTAATCCCCATGATATGCCCTCCTTAAACAGGTCATTGGTGGTAATGCTCTGTTGTGTTTAAATTGAACTAATGCATTTTCCTTTTTTTTTTTTCTAAATAAATCAGCATGGCTAAAACATCCTCTATCTTAAATATGAACACATTCTTCTCATGGAGGAAAGAAAAGTGTGATTCTTTTCATTCATATCACATTAGTACTAGAGAAATGAAAGAAAGACAACCAGCACATGAATTTTTTGATAACAATCCAGCCAGGTGGAGGAAGAGACAGATAGCACTACATCAGTAAATGAAGCAGCTTCCAATTGGTAGGAAGCTGTGTGTGACTGAGAAAGCGGCTGATTGGAGCATATGTTTTGGTTTGTTTTTGTTTTTCCTGTTCTCTCAGAGGGAAAGGGTAACCACTCTTACATCCCTTGGTGTTTCCTTCTACTCTACTGAAACTTTGCATAGAGAAACAAGCCAAAAGTCTGCATACTTTAGCAAATCTGTCACTGATAAGATAACAACTTTACAAGTTCTATTAGCCTCAAGATAGACCAGCTAACCCAGCAACAGACACATCAACTTTGCATCTCTAGAAGAATTTGCAACCTAATGCCTAGAAGCTAGCATTCCAGTTAATGATAAGGTTTGGCAATGTGACTTACAGCTTCAAGTTAGCTCTTCCTTCTGAGTTGTTGCTTAAATTAACCCTGTGTTCAATCAAAGCATGCAGGGAAAGCCAATTATTAGGACAATGTCAGCAAAGAATGACAGGTCCGGTCTAAATGCAATGAAATGTCACAGATGTCTGTGAGATGAATATACCACAAGAGACATGTCCTCTATTTATGATGTAAAGGGTGAGAACAATAGAGAAAATTGAGCTCATAATTAGAGATTCCAAGTGTTTGGCCTTTGTTTTTTTTCATATTCTCTTGTATTCTTTTATCAGCTGAGTAAACATGAAATTTTAGACACCCTTGTGCAATTTAAACTCCATTCTTTTGCATACTGATATTTCTGAATTAAAATTTAAGATGCATATAATCTCCAAATACAGAATGTACTGTCACTATATAGGAACAACACTGAATATTTGACAAAACTTTTGGTTCCCATCTGTGTTTATGAAATACTCTTTTTTTCTTATATCAATTATTTGAGCACTATAAACACTATTCATGGTTAAGTGAAAAAAGATGTAAAGACAAATACAAATAATTCCACGTATTTGGATAATCTGCCCTTACTTTCCTTGTGGTCATTATTAGTATACAATAAATATAAAAGGAAAATATAAAAATCAGTTTAAATTCTTCCTCTTGTAGTTGACATGTTAAATATGATCTGCATAGTCAATAGAAGACTATGAAGATATAAGGTAAATGAATACTGAGATATGAAGTAAAAATGAAGACATTATTATTGTATCATTGTAGAATGAGGGAACAACTTTATGCCCTGACAAAGCCTCAACATAAGAAAAAATACAAATACCAGTTTCTCTGACTTGATGCAGTGTATGCTGCATAGCATGTATTGAAATGTATCAATATGTAAAATTAATATATGTTAATCAAAAGTTGCTTTAGAAAAACTAAAAGTCATTTTGACATAGAACACAATGAGATGAGTATAGTTCTATGTCTAGAAAAGACAAAGTTACATGGTAAGAGAGATGAGTTCAATAAGTGAGTGACAAATTTAGAGGTGGGGATGGGAAAGGGAATGTAGCCTGTAAAACATCTGATGACTCAAAAGTCTTCAGCATTAAAAACTTCATTCCTCAACAATTTAGCTATAAATCGGAAATTATAGAGACTTGTTTCTTTTTTAAAAAAATTCTATGATATGTTATTGATAATTAAATTGCATTATCTAGAGCTATTGGTTTTCAAAATGTCTTACTCATTAAAAGAAATATGTGGAACATGACAAATTGCTCTTATAAAAATCACTATCTGAATGTGAACATGCTATTTTATCATAGACCGTCCACTGATCTTGCACAGTAAAATCAATGATTACATTGTACACTTGAGTCATATCTAACAAACTCCTGTGTCATTGACATCTTTGCCACACTACCAACTCATACTGTCCCCAAAATGCCTAAAGTATTATTGGAGTGAATGGCTAGTGACAATAGGTCTGAAATATTAGGAAGGTAATTGTCAAGTCACATGCTGAATACAAAGACAGAGTGAGTATAAGGTACGTACAAAATGGAGGAAAGGTGATATGAACAGAAAAATAAGACAATTTTTTAAACCTAGTATGGACTGACATGGGAGTGCATCACTGGAAGAAGGTGTTAGCAAATGACTGCTGTCACAGTTAGGTTTCTATTGCTATGATGAAAAGCCATGACCAAAGCAACTTGAGGAGGAAAGAATTTTTTTGTGTGTTATATTTCCACATCCTAGTCCGTCACCGAAGGAAGTTATGACAGGAATTTTAAACATTGGACAGGAAAGTGGAGTCAGGAACTGATGCAGAGGCCATGGAATAATGCTGCTTACTGACTTTCTACTTGTGGGCTCCTCAGCCTGTTTTCTTATAGAACACAGGACCACCAGCCCAAGGATGCCCCCACCCATGATGTGGTGGGCCCTGCCATATTAATCACTAAAAAAGAAAATATACTACATTCTTGCTTGCAGTCCAATCTTATGGAGACATTCTCTCACTTGGGGTTCCCTCCTCTCAGATGACTCTAGCCTGGGTCAAGTTGACATAAAATTAGCCAGCATAACTCCTTACTGCACCAAAGAGTTTTAATAACGCAAAAGCCTTGGTTAACAAGGCCCCAACTTGTGGAGAAAGAGCCTATCAACAATCAGCACTGGAACTTAGCATGTGACTATGTGCACAAGACCAAGGTGAGGGCAGTTAGTATTTCAACGTGGGTGATGGAATGTCTCGCATGATTCCACCCATAACTAAGGAATTATGGGCATGTGTTTATCTGCTTGGAGAGGAAGGTCAGTTTTTGTTTTGGTGGGTGAGGTATGGCCCTGGTAGGAAGTCAATACTCCACCATATGCCCCTACATTCATGAGCATATGGGAGTAGCAATTGCATTTAGTTATTTTAAAAAAGAAGAGAGGTGCCAGGCATGGTGGCACATGCCTGCCTTCAATCCCAGCACTCAGGAGATGGAGGCAAGTGTATCTCTATGAGTTCAAGGCCAGCCTGCTCTACAAAGCAAGTCCAGGACCACTAAGGCACAGAGAAACCTTGTCTCAAAACACCAAACAAACAAAAAAAGAAAGAAACAATAAAGAGGACAAGGCATTATTGTAAATGGTCTGGGAGGAGTTGCAAGGGGGAATGAAGGGTCAAAATGATGAAAATGCATTATATATATATATGTATGAATCTCAAATGATAAAATTATACTATAGAAAAGACACAGCAGACAAATGTAATACTGTAGAAGTTTGAATGCTGACTCTAACAAATCAACTTATAAATGAAAAATAAACATGAAGAACAATTTAGGTATTTTTAAATAAGAAAAATAAATCATTTTGCAACTAAATAAACTAAACTAAACTAAAACTGAATGTACTCCCTTCTGGTACTCTTGTTCTCTGTTAAGAAAATTTTGTTACCCTTCAGCCTTCTGCATAGCACAGTGCAACATTATAGAATGTAACTGCTTTAAGCTTCTTAGCCTTCGGAACGAGGAAATTACATCCTGGTCCTTACACTTTATTTAGACTACTGTTATTCTGTTATAGAAGGATGAAATAGACTAAGATTTAATATACATTTAAACATACATACACATTAACACACTCACAGATTCACAGATTGAGAGGTTAATTATTCATACCCTAAATATTCTCACTAGATGTTTTTCCCTTTCTTAAGCTATCTGTCAGTGGGACGCAGCATTTGAAATTCAAAGTCATCAATATTTATTTACATCTTCTGGCAGCTAATAGTTTTAGCTTCATAGATTTAGAGTTTTTGAAAAAGGTTCTTACATCTTCCTTTCACTGAGGAAGTACACAAGAGATATTTTGCATGAGTTTATTTAAGAAGGCTAGAATCATGTCAGTACTTCACAACTATCTGTAACTCCAGATACAAAATTATTCTGGCCTCCACAGGCACTAGGAACACATGTGGTACACAGACAAATGTGCAGCCAAAACATTTATAGACGTAAAAATGTTTAAATTCCTGCCCACCAACCTGACTGCCTAAGCATAAGCTGAACAAGGCAACAATAGGCTAAAATGGACAACGGAAAGTTCTCAAGGCCTCAACCCTACACAAAAAACTAGAGACAACAAAGGAATACTGAGATCTGGAGAAATAGTCTTTCCAAAGAAAAATATGTATCAATTGGTTATCTAATACCAACTGATCATCCCTGAAAACACACATACAAATAATAATATATAAACTGAGTTAGTTATATTCAGGAATATATGTATACATATATGAATTCACATGTAACAAGACAATGAAAAAAAAACCACAAATGTGAAAGAGAGAAATGAGGTTTATATGGGAGGATTTGGAGCAGAAGAATGTGTCTATTTTATTTTCTCAATATAATAAAATAGAATAAAATAAAATGCTATTTCAAAAAAAATAAAAGAGGTAATGAAAATAAAATAAATAAGTAAATAAATACTTTTTTAAAAGGTAAGACCTTTGAGTACCTTGTCCATTGATTTCATAATTTAAAAAAAAAACCTATGCTTTTAGTTTTTATATACTCTACCAGTATACTTTTAGATGTGAAACCATCCCTAAGCATCTAATTAATGACAAAATTATATAGCAATATTCATTAAAAATATGTGTGTGTATGTGTGTGCATGTTTTCAGGGAGTAAAGAATTCACAGAACTTCATGGTGAAGTGAAGTTTGGTCCATTTTAGCCTCCAAGTATTCCCTAGCCTTCTTTCACTTTACTAGATTCCCAAGAGAAGTTAAAGGAGTTTCCTAAGATCACATAGCCTGTGAGTACTGGATTTTCTGACTTGGCTCAGAGTCATTTATTTAACAAATTACCATGACCAGTGGAAAAGGCAGAATGGAATGTCAATTATCTCAGAATTTGGTGATCCTTTCTGACTCATAGTTGGGAGAGGAAGAGAAAAGCAAAGTCAGATTAAATACAAGACAATATATGTCATATTCAGTTTGTACATTTGAATAATCAGAGATGAAATTTTGTTTGTGTTTTAATCCAGAGAGTAGACTCATAGACTGTTTCTCTACATATTAGACATTTGAATGAAATGGAAACTCAGTAAAAAGGAAAAAAATAAAACATATTTACAAATCTATGCTTTCTTCTAAATATTGGATTCTGCATAGACAAAGCTTCAATACAAATAAGTGGGAAATATAAAATTAAAAACTTCCATGATTGGGTGAATTATTACTTTTGGTTGAGGAAGGAAGAAGGGTGGTACGTTCAGTGTGCATGAAACATTTTGAGACACTTGATATGATAGATATTTTAACATTAATTCTAATCATACATAGAATGCAGAAATTAACACAAGAATGTCTTAATTGGGCCTATTTTATATACAAAATAATGGGCTAAATGGTTTGGAATGAATGCCATATTTATCCTTCAAGGGAGGAAAGACATTATGGTTCACAGGCAGCTAAGCCAAGAACACTGGGTCAACTCATGAGTAGAATAAATGTATCTTGTCTCATAATGTTTTGCCTTCTCATTCTTAAAGTCTCTCTAAAGGCATAAACAGGAAAAAATGGGAAAACACAAAATAATTCATTTTCTTTTCACATATAGTAATTTTTATGGGCTCTAATGCAGAAACAAGTTTTTTTCTGAACTTTAAACACCCCAGAAGATACTGTTCTCATAATACTTTTCAATTTCTTACACATCTCCTATATTCCAGGAAGCCAGTGGCAAGAGACTCCACGTAGTACACTAGTTAAGAAGACTCCAACTCAGTGATAGTAGGTGATTTCCATAATATACTTTCTTCAATAGTCTCTTGGATTTTTAGTATTTTGCTACATTTAGTGATTCTATTTGTTTCATATTTACTCTTTTAACTCTGTTTTGCTGAGAGTGAAATGGATTTGACTCACTTAGAATGGAAATATCAGGCAGAAGGAACAGGCATAAATGATGCTGGGTGACAAGGGCAGATGGAGTTGCTAGTGATGTTCAAGAATTGATGACAAAATATTTAGAGCTGAGAAAAAACTTACATTAGGTGACACAGATATACTTTTGAAAACAAGAACAAAAGGAATCGAACAGTCATTCTTCTACCTTATACCTAGAATCAAACATCCTGAAAAACTGATTAAGCTTATATATTCAGGAAGAAAAGTAAGGGTAAACTTGTGTGAAAACTTAAGACAAATATAAAAGCAAGAGGAGAGAGCAGGAGAGCAGAGGGGAAGCAGGAAGATCAGAGGAAGGGGACGTAAGGAGGAAAGAATAACATATAAGGCATATATTTTTTCATTTATTTATTTGTTTGTTTGTTTATTACTTCAGATTGCATCTCCATCATAGTGTCCTCTTTCCACCTCTCCCAGTCCTGCCCTCTCTTTCTCTACCCCCTAACCCTTCCATCCCACTCCTCTGGAGTGGAGTGTCCCTACATAACAGTCCCCCGCCCCAGTTCAGCAGTCATATGAGGGCCAAGAGCCTCCTCATACACTGGAGCCTACAAGGCAGCACCACTAGGGCAAAGTGTCTCATTGACAAGAAAAAAATAGTTTGTATTCAGTTCAAAATAAAGTATGACCATTTCAAATTCTAATGGTGAACATGGAACAAAGGTGCACCTCATCTACGTTCTCCTGGCTAAGCAGGGTCCTCTCCTCCAGGCAGAAAATTGAATATCTCATCTACCTTATTTCTTTAACCTGAAACCTTATTTCTGTTACCTTTCACTTGAAAATTTAATTCTACACTTTCTATATTCCTATAACAACATGATGGATTTCAGAAAAGCAAAACTTATAAAAAATCTAACTTGTAGGTACATTCCATTGTATATGAATCTTCAGTTTTTACAGTCATCTCTAAATTAAAATAGCATCAATAATTTCTAGTTAATCCTAGTTTTAAGTGGTTTACTTTCATTCCTATTAGATAATAAACTGATATATTGTCCTAATACCTTCTCTTTCTATCTGCGAATAGAAGATGTCCTTAAGTATTCCCAAGTAAGTTGTTACATATTGTATTTAAACATATATGCTCAGGTTTTCTCATTCCAAGTTTTCCTATCAACCAGCTCTATCACTGTTAAGTAAATGAATTGATGTTGAAGTATTGGATAGGGTTTTATAGGAATGTGTAAGAGAATGAAATATAGAACATTCAAATTTAAGTCTAAGGGCAAAAACAGAGGTACAAAATGTTGAAAGAATATTACAAAAAAAGATTTTACTTTTTACTAGAAGGATCTAGCTTCTTAACAGAAGCAAGGCTTTCAGGTGCATTTAAAACACATAAAGCAAAAAGAGGCAGACAGCATGAATGGCAACAGGAGAGTAGAACAGGGAATTCAGAAGCTTGGGTGCACTGGGAGAATCAAATTGTGTTGGGGATAGGATTCCTACCCCAAACACTTGGCCTTAATTTTGAGTGGGATGGAGTAGCATGGAAAATCAAGTATTAAATTACCTTAGGCAAATAGCAAAGCTGAAGCACATCTTTAATTGTCATTCCCTCTGTGCCTGTTGTAGTCTACTGAAATGGATTTAGTGGGAAAGCTCTCTTTTGCCTAGTCAAAGACATCAACACTTACATGAGCGAGCATTTTTGTATCCATATTCTTCCCCTTTCTATATTTTATATTCTTTACACCAATCCTGTCACAAATTCTTCATCCCAGTGTATAACAAAAGACCTATTTCTTAAGGCAATTCCCACCAGGCCTCCTTATGAAGATTTCAAGATTTTGCACCTGCAATTGACTAATTGCCACCACAATAGACCACTTGAGCCTACAAAATTAAGGATTTAAGTATAAGTTGGGAACTGCAATGATAAATGAAAGGCTGAATTCACACTTCTGATTTCTATGGGCTAATATATTAGGGGATGAAAATGGAGGCAGGTCATAATGATGCCTAGAAACGAAACTTATGGTCACCATTGAGTCTCCTTGAAACAGCTTCTCCAATTTAGCAACCAGCGTGAAAGACTGTCTTGAAAACTGTGATGGAATCATTATTAGAATCTCAAAAGGCAGCTCAGGCACAAATAGAATGGTTATTTTGTAACTTCTTTGAAAGATTGACTGCTTTCCTTTCCCTTCCCCTGCTTTACATGAGCCAATTAAAAAAGACAAAAGAACCAAAGAATGAGTCATGAAGGGCACATTTTCCAGAGTCGCAAAACAACCTGAGAATTTTCACCAACTGGTTCATAAATATTTGCACTTCAGTTATTTCTCCTTATTAATCAGAAAATTCCCTTGAAGAAAATGTCTCAGCTAAGACCACCAGTGTCTCTTTCACATGAAAACACACACACACACACACACACCCAAGCTTTAAATAAACCACATGCCTAAGATTCATCTGGTAACCATGTCTCCATTTTATATTGGAATCTTCATATATACAGTAACTGGTTTTGAAGCATCATCATTTGCTAATATGGCTGCATGCACTTTCCAGTTTGGTAATAGCATTAGTTGTATCAAGTTGACGATATCCTTTCTTGGAAGCAATGTATTTTCAGTAGGTTCGACAGTATATACAATACTTGGCTCCTTCATATTAAAAGCATCCTTAGAAGAAATTTCAAATACTATGACTTGCAAATACAGTGGACAAGGAGACAGGACATTGGCATTTGAGATTTAAGATGTATTCAGTTGGGAGTAGGTTATCTCCACAAATAAGGATCCTTTTTTACAAAGGCAAGGCAACATATATGAACTAAATCTCAGGAAATGTCTCAAAACTACAACAGGTGTTTGGCTTACACAATATATGTGAAGTTTTTTTATGACTTGATATTGTTTTACTCGAGATAAGCAAAATCAAAAGGGGATAGTGTAATTAAATAGTGATTTATAATAGCTTGTATAATGAGTGAGAGAAAGACATGGAGCTGTAGTGAATGGTAAACCTGAGGTCTCTGGGACAGGACAACTGGTAGATGAAAGGGCTTTCTACGTGCAAACTAAGAAATTAAATGTAGAAATATTTAAATAGCATAAAATGCTTAATACCATAAGAAAATAAATCTGAGAACAAAAGCCTTGCAAAAGCAATCCCTTTTCATATGCATTGTTAACAAAAATATGTTTCAGGCTTACTGGGTACTACATAGTGAATGTTGAACCCACATATATATGATTTCTGATTTTAAAACTGTAATTATTTGGATAACTAAGACCTATTGATATATAAAGATAATTAACTAAATTAGATACTCCATGACAACTACTAAATAAGTGATATCAATTTTAATGACTAGGAATCTCAAAAGAGGGAAGTATTTGTAGATTGAAGTAGGCAAGCAAAGCTTCCTGAAAGATTTGAAAATGGATTTTTATAAGATGGGGAAAGGAGATAGTAAGCTTCAGGGAGAGAAGTGGACCCAGTCCACCACAGCATAGTGACTGACTGAGCTTGTCTGAAGATAGGAAAACAAAGGAAGGTGGATTTTGGAAAGTAATTGTATATAAGTAAGGCATAATGAGCAGTGTAAGATACAGACCATAGAGTTCCAACTTTACCCAGTGGCAAGGGCAGAAATGATATTTGCCAGAGAGTACAGTGTTCTATTACTGGTGACATGCTGTCAAATGGATTCAGGGAGAATCAACTACAAAGAGAAAAATGTTCTAATTCCCCGTGGTCAGTAGAATGCACTTGTTAGAGCTACTACATGAATAAACAAGTAATAAAATAAGGTATCATAAGGCATTTCCAAGTTTTCCCATGTTGCAGATTTCAACTAGCAGGTGGTTGTTAATCACTTTATTTGCATAGAAACTGTGGTCAAAGGAGTCTAGCATAGTTTATGAAGATCTGTTATGAAGTCTCTGAGGGGTGAAGTTTTTTGTAGGAAGATGGAAAGATATTTTGTTTTGTCATTTGTAAGTGAAGAAACTGAGTCATCCAGAAGTTAATCACATGTCAAGCTGAATAATTTATGCAAGTGTTCACACCTTAACCTTCTAACCTGATCAAGCAAAACAAACAAGTCCACTAAGAAATGAATCTTGAAGATCATCCTGAATTATCCTAGGATAATATCCAGTATGAATATTTAATCCTTTTCAGGGAGTAGCACGAGGTCAGAGCTAGGAAAAGAGACAGAGAGAGACAAAAGCAGCAGGTTACAGGTAAATGGGACTAACTGCCAAGCAATGTAAACAGTCTCTAGGAGCTGGGATGGTAAAGAAAGGGATGCTCACCTAGAACTTCAAGAAAGAATGCTAATCCATGTTTTGATTTTTGCCCTCCAGAACTACAAGAGAATATATTTGTGTTGTATTAGGTCACTAAAGTATATAAAGATTTGTTATAGAGCCCTAGGAAGCTAATATATCACATGTCTACTATAGAAATGTGTTTTTCATCTTCATAGACATACTACTCTCACTACCAGACCATACTACTTGAATTTAATTTTTGATTTTGACAAATTGCAGGCAAAACAGCAAGATATTGAAAGCCATCCAGGCAATATTCCAGTTTTCCCCAGGAGAGCACCTTCAATATTCCAAATGCCAGTGAGAAGTTTTCCCTTCCAGAATCACAACACACTTGTGAAGCTCTCATTTGTAATAAATTAAAAAGTTACAAGACTCCACCATAGACAATATCACACTGCCTAATGCAACAACTATTTATCCAGTGCTTCACTTATATATCAAAACACTTGATTGTGAATCAAAGCTCCAGAGTGCCAATATTCACGTAATGGAAATCTAGCTCAGTTTCCTGCCTAACCATGATGACATAGTATACTTCGTGAATGTTCCTATCTTCTGTGTTCTCCCTGGAACATTAAAATGGAACAGTATTTGAAAGTCATTGGGATGAATAACAAAAATTTAAAAACATAATTTTAAAGATATTCTTTGCCAATATAATTACTAAAAGTGATACTCCTTAGCTTTATTTATGACATGCTCCTTAAATTAACTTTTAGGGGAAATTTATTGCTTCTGTAGAGGAGAAATAAAATATATGAGAAATATATTTCATTCTGTCTTTTACCCAATACTGAGTAGGCTTTCAAAAACTGGATATGACCTGTTGATCCCAGGCACACACCCCACTAGAAATTAAGTTATGATGGTAAGAATTCAACTGTGTGAATAAATCCCCATATAACCCCATAAATCAGTCATCATGTAGATTAAAAAGAAAGTAAGCATACAACTTTTATGTATCAGCACTTTTGTTCACTGAAATTTAAATTAAAAAATAGTAAAGGAAGTGTGAATTCCTCTGCCCTCATACAGTGTTGATTGTCTTCAACAACCTTTGTTGAATTTTGGTATTCTGGAATACATTAAAAGTGCAGACATTCTTTAATAAGAAACATTGAGAAAACAAGTATCATGAACAGGAACCCTTACAGTATTCAGTATTAGCTTGCCAAATGATAGGCTATTTTGCCTTCTGTCATTTCATCATTTACCATGAGGATTATTAATAGTAGGAGGAAGCTTAATGGTAATAATACTGCTGTGTTCTCCAACTCTTACAACAATCATTCAGGAACAATTTTGGCTCAGTTGGGCTTAGGTTACTTAGGCATGAAGTTTGGGAGGTGTTAGAGAAAAAAATGGAGAAAAAGTTTTCTTATATTCTGTTTCTGCCTTTCTCTCAGTTCCAAAGGACAAGCTGGTGGGAGGAGAGAGAAAGAGCAGGCCATTGAACTCTAAGAAAAGTTTTACCTGTGGAGTTAGAGGCTCCCTTGCCACTGGCTTTCCATAGAAGCAATGATGGTTCAGATTTTGTGACAATCCTCATCCTGGAAGGTCTCAGGACCTGTGCCAGTCACCAGGTCCATATCTAATGTCTGTGCCTCAAGATTCAGGCTTTTTACATGATGATGTTCATTATTTTCCTACCTCTTATGCACACACTGGCTTAGAAAGGGTCTGCGAGAAAAGGTGAATCTAGCAAGTGAAGTACTTTAACACTTTTGCTTCCATGAGGAATTGAAATGTTTCAAACAAGGCATGTTATCCTAACACTCCCTCAATTAAATCTTATTTCATATCAAATTCTAACAAAATAGATAAAACCACTTATAATCTAGCCAGTCACTTCATCCACATATTCAAATGGAACACAAATCAAATAATACCCCCAGAAGCATACCCTTGTACAATCAAAGCTCAATGTAACCAAACTAACATAGAAATCAGGTGTTAACACTATTCTCCAAACCACATTTCCACAAGATTTCAAAATGTTATAGCTTGTTATAAATTACACCAAGGCAACATATCAAAGAGTGAAAATCACCCATATTAAATTAATCAGATATTTTAGAAAATTATACATTGCACAAGGTTAAGCATAATCCATTTAATGTTTCAATGTCATGGAACATTTGCTTTATAAATAAAATATGAAAGTGATTAAGCTCCCACAGACCCAAAGGAATATGACAAATCTGAGTGAGAATGCCTTAAGCCTTGAATTTGTATCTCTGGATGTTGGTTAGTGGGGAAAACTAAAAACTAAAAATTCATGTAACTGAACTAGATCTCACAAGCTGGTGATGCTTCAGAAGAAATTCAATTTCAGCATGAGGACAAGTGAAATACAATATACTAGCATATAATACTTTGATTTCCTACAGTAGAATTCAAATGTTACCCTCAGCTCTGAAAGCTCAGTTGCAGCTTTCCTTTAATGGAAATTTAAATGCACATTGAAGGCAAGTTTTGGCTCAAAGACTCTCGACACTGCACTAAACACTCCTGTTGTTAAAAAGCACCTTTATACATGCATGCTATTATGAACTAGGACTGAATTTCAGGGCAAGATTATAAAATGAAGACTTTAAAGAAGACTGCAGAACTGTTAAAAAGATTCCTGCAACTATCTTACCAAAAAATGGGGAAGAAAAAAATCAACACCCCTACAAAGTAACAACAACAAAATTATCATTAAGTTTCAGCATTCTTCACAGTCAAGAAATTATGCCAAAGTCACTAGATGATGAAAATGTTGTTCAGATTCTGTGTAATTCCAAAGCTGTGCTTTTTTAATTCCTAACATCCTTCCAAATCCTGTATGGTTTTCTCTATGTAAATGTTAATTTAAATGAATTTTGCCTTGAAAAATTTTAAAGCTTTATAGCACCATCTAGAAAAAAAAATCATTGACATTCCATGACACTGGAGCATATCAAGGGTTGCGAATCCTGGAATATGTTTTGTCAAACTTGATAGATAATCCAATAACAGGCCATGGCTTTGTTGTCAACTTTTCTAATCAAATGCCAGAAAGAAAGGGAGATCAGAGTAACTGCAAGAGCACTCTATTCCCTTGGTATGGTGGCTTTGAAGGTCCATAATTCAATTGCCTCTTTTTATTAAATATTTTCTTTAAATGGAATTTTAGCATACATTTTATTAAATCCTTGAGAATTTCATAAATGTATACAAAGTATTTTAAATATATTCAGTATCTTCTGCTTCCTCTTAGCCTCCAACCCCAGGATTTTGAAAGAGGGCAAGACATTATCACTTTCTCACATAACTCATTCTTATTGATCAAGCTGCATATTAAAAGTAGGACACATTTGAAGTTCAAAACCTTTTTTATGCATGATGAACTTGCAAATGCCTGCTATTCAAAATCACAGGATATAGATTGTCTAAGAAGCAAGAAAGCAAGAAAATGTTTAGATATATTTTGAAAAAAATAGTTGTTTCCTTTTCCTTAAATTGAGTCCATATTATGAATGAATTGGTACAAAACTTCAAATGATAAGAGAGGTGGTTAATAGTGGACCACATACTCATGACACATTTTGAATTTTTATGGTATAAGGTGCTGCATTCAAGTTACTTTTGTCTACACCCATCAACACCTTCTTCTAAGGACAATTTAGGATTGTGTGAAAAGAGAAAATTTTGAGTGAAGTTTCCATTTGTTGGCTATTTACTAACAGAGTGAGCATACAAACTAATTACTCCATGCCTAGAACATTCAGTTTCATCATTTTTAATTACTCAATCCATAGCAGAAAAGATCTTAGTGTTCTTTATTACTTTTTGTTTGTTTTTTACATTTTGTTAGCTAAATCCTGACCCTGGTGCTTGGCACACAATTTACCTCTTAGAGTTGGTGATTAGTTTTATGAGATTATTTAGAGACCAATAGAATCTAAATTGCATAAAACTGAAACTTTTGACATATAGCCTTCATATGGTATGATGTCTTCAAAAGCTGGGAACACAATGAAGAATACACAGCCTGTTAAAGCAGACTTTTAGAAAGTTTTGTGAATCGATCTACAAGATGAAATTTATCTTTAAAACATTTTGAATAATTTTATTTTAGAGAACAGTTATAAGCAAAGAGTATTATTAACATTTTCTTAGTATTTCACATTTAAGTGCTTCTGAAAGGCATCCTCTAGCAACTAATGGAAACAGGTGCAGAGACCCACAGCTTGGGGAATTCTGTGCAAGAGGGGACAAAGGATTGTAGGAGCCAGACGGGTCAAGGACACCATAAGAAAACCTACAGAATCAACCAACCTGGGCTCATAGGGGCTCACAGAGTGTGAACTACCAACTAGGTGGCACATACTGGACATGTAGGCTCTCTGAACATATGTAACAGTTGTGCAGCTTGGTCTTCATGTGGGACTCCTAACAGTGGAAGCAGGGGCTATCTCTGGCTCTGTTGTCTGCCTTTGGGACCCTTTTCCCCTACTGGGCTACCTAGTGTAGCCTCAATAGGAGAAGAAGTACCTAATCTTACTGCAACTTGATATGCCAAGGCTGGTTGATATCCATGGAAGACCTCCCCTCCTCTGAAGAGAAAAGGAGGAGGAGTGAATGGGATGGGGAGGCAAGTTGGGAAGAAAACTGGGAGGAGAGAAGGGAGAGGAAACTGTGGTTAGGATGTAAAGTTAATTAATTAATTAATGAAAACGAAAGAAGCTAAACTTTAAATACTATTAATTCGAGACCCTTCCTCTAAGAAGATTATTATGTATAAAGCACAAAACAATTAATACTATAAAGAAAATTGCACAAATTCAAAGATATTCTTTCCTTATTTTAAATTAAATTGTTATTTATGTATATGAATGCATTCCTACATGATCTTACACACACCATGTTAGTACAGGTGCCCATGGAGTTCAGAAAAGGGAGTTGGAGCCCATGAAGCAGGAATTACATGCAATTGTGAGTGCCCAGTGTGTGTGCTGGTAACCAAACTCAGGTCCTTTGGAAGAGTAATAAGTGTTCTTAACTGCTAAACCATCTCATTGGCACCCAAAAGAATATTTCCAAAATGGCAGGAGAAAACCCACTTTTAGTCAGAAATGCAAATTTTAAAGTAGGAAGTTTTAAGAAGAGCACTAGAGCGATGGCTTAGTGGTTATGAACAACTGCTGCTGCCCTTACAGAGGACATAGGTTCATTAATTCAGCACCCACATTGTGGCTGACAATTGTGTGTAACTCTAGTTACAGAAGAGTCAAAACCCTCTTCTGTCCTCAGCTGGAACTGCATGAACATGATAGCTATCAATATGGTAGGTATCAATACATACAGGCAGGCAAAATACTTACAGACATACAATTATTTTTAATTTTTGAGATCATAATATAATTATCACATTTTCTCTTCACTTTACTCCCTCCAATCCCTCCTGTATACCTGTCTCTACTCTCCTTCAAAAGCATGCCCTTTATTTCTCTAATACCTATTATATGCATATGTTTGCATGTACATACAAATCTATTCCTAAATATAACCTGTTCAGTCTGTATGTTACTGAACTCACATAGAATTTTAAAAGAATTTTTAAGAGTAAAACTCACTAAGAAACTAAAAATATTTCTTCTTATTCGTATTTATTATAGGCAGTCCTTTGAAAGACAGAAGAAAAGTAAGTCAGATGTGTTATTTAAAATCCTACTTAAAGAAAAGATACATGAAATGAATTGCACCTCAGTCAACTCATAATGGCTTACTATATACCTGGAAGGATCCAAAATATTCAGCAAAACTACTAGAATATATTGATAAAAACCCCAGGATCTTTAAAGAAAAACAAATTTATACAGGCGAAATAATTAGACTTGCATTAAAATTTTCAAAACAGAGATACCAATGGTGAATCATTATGAAAAGACTTTCAATGAAAATTACCAGAATTAACATGAAAATGATCTATGGCTTGAACCAAAGCTGGTGAGAAATAAATGTTTTCAGCACACAAGAACTGAAGGAATTCTGCACTTACCACCTCTGTGAAGATGGTTCAGTCTCTTCCACTGTCTGCAAAGTTTGTGTCAGAGCAGAGATGGGCTATAAACTTGAAAGCACTGGGATTTAGCAATTGATTAGTTGACAGTTTTTTCTTTGTGTAGAGTTTACTATCCCCCCTTTTTTTTTTTATTTCTTACTGTCTGGCCAACTGGGATTCTTGTTTTATTTTAAAAGTATGAAATAAAAAAATAGAGTTTTGTGATCTCATGACTGTGTAAATAATTTTATCTACACTACTTTCATTAAATTTCATTTTAAAATGTTTATCATTAACTTTTTGCAAATGAGGAAAGTATGTCTTAGAAAAATAGAGCAACACTCTCAAATATTAGAACTAAGTAACCTCCATTCCAAAGTTGGAGTGCTCAGATAGCATTCTAAACTGCCTATCAGTCAGTCTCAACTCATCGTGGGTTCCTTCTGATAACACAATTACTCAATCACATTTTCATATTAATTTTTCCAAAACATATTACTTTTTCTCCATCTATATTTCTATGGTTCAAATCAGAATCAACTATTAATATATGAGTATATTAATATATCTTCCTCTTTCTACTATTATTTTCTTGAACTATTCCTCCACTCCGAAGCTGGAGCAAATTATTATTAACAAAGCATAAATCAAACTTTGTAAGTCTAACATAAAGTGTACAGTGGCCTCCTATTCTGCTCAAAATAATATCTAACTCTTTGTCATGGTCCTCCCAAGTCCTACAATGTCTGTGTTTGCTCACTTCCTTCTTTGTAAATCTCATTCCACTTTTGCTTCATTATTTTATTCTTGCTTATACTGGCTTCATTTGTCTTCTTTGAACTTA
This sequence comes from Lophiomys imhausi, assembly GCA_907164525.1. Classification (NCBI taxonomy): domain Eukaryota; kingdom Metazoa; phylum Chordata; class Mammalia; order Rodentia; family Muridae; genus Lophiomys; species Lophiomys imhausi. Next base: position 4,147,993 of record CAJQZJ010000072.1, read on the forward strand.
CCAGTCTCATTCTCACCTAAGTCTTGACATTTTCTGGACACTTAGCATAGGATGCTTTCTCTAGCCTCTCTCTGCAATTCTTCATTTGAATATTCCTGAATGTCCTTTCCCTCTGTGTTCTATCAAAGATAAGGACCCAATTTCATCATTGCAGCTCTCCTTCTATATCACAGTTATCAATGTTAACCAATTCACGGCAGCAGGCAGCAGGTTCTACTCTGATATTTGCTATAACTTTAAGTACCTCAGACATGAAGCACAGATAGACATTTTTTGAGTGAGGAGTGAATAATTTACACACTAGCAATATTTCGAATACCAATAATGAGCAAACAAAATGTTTTTATGCTCTTTAATGAATAAGACATCTAGAATTTATCCGTGGAATATTGAAATACTAAAATCTATAAGGAATGCTGTGGTTCATGAATCTTAGATAAATATTTTTGTTTTTAATGTTTATTCCCAACTTCAAGCCACATCTCTATCACAGTGCCCCCCTCCACCCCTCCCAGTCCCACCTTCTCACCATCCCATCCTACTCCTCCAGAGTGGGGTGTCCCCACACACCAGTCCCCCACCCCAGTTCAGTAGTCACATGAGGGCCAAGAGCCTCCTCATATACCGGGGGCCTACATGGCAGCACCATTAGGACAAAGTGTCTCATTAACAAAGTCTATGTTCCTCTTCCTTTTGGTGTGTTGGTTGTACAATAGTTATCCTGTACTTTATGGCTAAAATCCAATTATAAGTGAATACATACCATGTGCATGTTTCTGAGTCTGGGTTAAAATAAACTTTTATTGAAAGACATAATTTTCCTTCATAGAAACTCATTAATTGAATAACTTAAACTCCTCTCTATTTAGAAAGATGGCGGTTAATGTCTACAAAATATGCATATGTAATTTATGTTGAGTTCCAAGTGAGGATCACAGAAGTTAAAAACCAAGGGAATTGACTGTTGGTAGCAAAAGGCCAAAACTTTACATTTCTTTTTTAATCATTACTAGATACAATACCTTTAAGAAGCATTACCCTTAATTTTGTATCAATATACAGAGATCAATACCAATGTGGCCAAATATAATCTTAATTTTGTATCAATATACAAAAATCAATACCTATGTAGCCCAATACAATTTTAATTTTGCATCAATATAAAAGGGTAAATACCGTTGTGGCCAAATATAATCTTAATTTTGTATCAATATAAAAAGATCAATACCGATGTAGTCCAATTAAGAAATGCAAACTAATAGTCAAGCAAGCATGTCATTTTATTAGTTACTATGACAGCCTATCACAATTATTTTCTAAACTACTCAGAAATCAAGTTGCTAAGAGACAAGCAATATTTGCTTAACTAAATATAAGAGATAGATAGGGCGCCTTCAAAAACCTCAAGAGATCTGCAGAATATGGCATTCAAAGACGTTTTCTTAACTTAAGATTTTTTGATATCGAGACATGTCAGCTCCTGACAGCACCCCCTATTCTACTCCAAGTAGAAGATGAGCATCGAAGAATCTCCAGTGGGAGATGATTGAATTAGTGGCAAGCCTATCTCTTGGCAGGAAAAAACCTTGCTCCAACTGTAGACAGAATGCTGTCCAAAAAGGACAAAACTTGGAAGCAGGTAAGTCGACAGCCTAGTTCTGCCAAGACAGGGTAGGTAAATCCTTCATAATTCTTGCTGTACAATCAATGTCTGTCAGAGAAATGGGGGGCTATAGATCGATGCTGTAAAGTTTGGAGAGAAAATGGGAACTGTCCAGGCAGCCACTGGTAAGGCACTTCTTAGTTTTGGAAGCTGCGGGCCCTGCACTTCCTACATAATCAGATATATTTATCCGTCTCAGGTCTCTGAGGTGGTTGAAGAATAGATAGCTAGAGTCTCATAGTTAAATTTTGAGTTGTTTAGGAATCAAGAGGGTGTTCTGGATCTAAGATGTTTTTAAAATTGTGATGCAAATTAATATGAAGACTGAGTTAGATATGGAACTTTAAACTCATGGAGATGGTTAGACAGTAGAATGTTAAAGTCAGGTGCCAAACACATATGGACTGGACATTGGAAATGTATACTAAGCCATATGACTCTCACAATTGTGGCCTATTTATTTCTGTTGTTTTGTATTGTATTTATTGTTAGAAGAGAAAGAACCATGTGTTGGACTGAAAGAGGGAGCTGTTGGAGGGGAAAAGATATACTTTAAACTAAAAAAAGGGGAAGACGATGGGGGTTTTAGGGGAAAGAGGGTGGAAGGGTGGGATAGGAGGAGGGAGTAGGGAGGGGATTGTGATTGAGATGTAACTTGAAGAAATAAAAAATAAATTATAAAAAAAACACTCCTACAAAAAAGAGAAAGAAACAAGGGAATTTTACCAGCACAGGAATATTAAAAGATAAAGTTAGAATTGATTTTGAAGGATGGTAAATATTTAGAATGCTTTCTTCACTGGATTTTTGTTCCTTAAAAGTGCAATTGGGTTAAAGCCACTGAACATTTGCGTATATGCCAGACACTTCTAAAATGCATTCTCCCTTCATTGAGCATGAGATCTTAACAGGAAACTTCTGAAAGACTTGTAGCCTTGCTAGGTTACAATTTCAAATATGAAGCAGATAACTTGCTATATAATACACCTAGTGATCTAAAATAATTCTTCCAGCCTCTTTAGATCCCTCATTCCCTAGGCAAATCGTAGCTTTACAATTCTGGGAATATGATTAATTAGCAATATAAGAACTACATCTATAATTACAATTAGTACTTAAGTAGCAAGAACATTTCACAAATAAAAACAATTGTGAAAAAGAGATAAGAAGAATATATTCCCAAATATTTTTTACATTTGCTTCTTTTTTTATAATTTACTTTTTATTTCTTCAAGTTACATCTCAATCACAATCCCTTCCCTGCTCCCCCCTCCTGTCCCACCATTCCACCCTCTTCCCCCTCAAACCTCCATCCTCTACCCTTTTTATTTTAGTTTAAGGTAGATCTTTTTCCCCCCAACAGCTCCCCCTTTCAGTCCAACAAATGGCTCTTTCTCTTATAACAATAAATACAGTACAAAACAACAGAAATAAATAGGCCACAATTATGAGAGTTATATGGCTTAGCATACATTCCCAATGTCCAGACCGTATGTATTTGGCCCCTGACTTTAACATTCTACTATCTAACCATCTCCATGAGTTTAAAGTTCTATATCTAACTCAGCTTTCATACTAACTTGCATCACAATTTTAAAAACATCTTCTTAGATCCAGAACACCCTCTTGATTCCTAAACAACTCAAAATTTAACTATGAGACTCTAGCTATCTATTCTTCAACATGAGAGGGATAAATATATCTCATTATATAGGAAGTGCAGGGCTCGCAGCTTCCAAAACTAAGAAATGCCATACCAGTGGCTGCCTGGACAGTTCCCATTTTCTCTCCATACATTACAGCATCAATCTTCAGTCATTTGGCCCCGTTTCTCTGACAGGCATTGATTGTAGAGCAGGAATTATGAAGGACTTGCCTACCCTCTATTGGCAGAGCAAGGCTGTCGACTTACCTGCCTCCAAGTTTTGTCCTTTTTGGACAGCAATCTGTCTACAGTTGAAGCAAAGGGTTTTTCTTGCCAAGATATAGGCTTGCCACTATTTCAACCATCTCCCACTGGAGATTATTCGATGCTCATCTTCTACTTGGAGTAGAATAGGTGGTGCTCTCAGGAGCTGACATGTCTCGATATCAAAAAATCTTAAGTTAAGAAAATGTCTTACATTGCCATATTCTGCAGATCTCTTGAGGTTTTTGAAGACGCCCTATCTATCTCTTATATTTAGATAAGCAAATGTTGCTTGTCTCTTAGCAACTTGATTTCTGAGTAGCTTAGAAAAATAACTGTGATAGACTGTTATAGTAACTAATAAAATTACATGCTTGCATGACTATGAGTTTGCATTTCTTAATTATCCTAAACAATTTATGACGGTTGGTATCAAAAGGCCAAAACTTCACATTCCATTTTTAAGCATTACTAGGTACAATATCTTTAAGAAGTGTCACCCTTAATTTTGTATCCATATACAAAGATCAATACCAATGTGGCTAAATATAATCTTAATTTTGTATCAATATACAAAAATCAATACCTATGTAGCCCAATACAATCTTAATTTTGCATCAATATACAAGGGTCAATACCATTGTGACCAAATATAATCTTAATTTTGTATCAATATACAAAGATCAATTCCAATGTGGTCCAATACAATTTTAATTTTGTATTAATATACAGTGACCAATACCAATTTAGCCAAATATAATATTAATTTTGTATCAATATTCAAAGGTATAAGGGCATATTCAATAATCTGTTCTTTTTTCTTGATCTTTCTTATACTATGTCTATGTCCCATTTTTTCTCAAGTCTGTTCACTCCTACATAGGAGAGAAATAAGGATACAGAAAAGAAAAAGAGAAAAGTCCCTGAGTCTAACCTCCAAAACCCATTTAAGAAGACCATTTAACAGCTTGTAGTCTCTTCCCCTAAATAACAAAATTTTCTGTTATCCATCAAATAACCAAAGGAGAGGGAAACACCCTCCCTGCCTTCTGGGCAAGGGACCTCGCTCTCTTAAAATGACTTCCTGCTGATTTGGGATGTAGCGTCCCAAATATTTTTTTAAGGAACAGTAGCAACCTATGTGGTGGAGGTTCACTTTAGTAACTGACTATTTGGACTTCCCAGGGAGTTTAAGAGTTACAGGCATCTGGACAAGGGAGGAGGGGAATTCCTTAGGGTAGTGGTGAGGAACACATTGAAATCCACTCTACCACATTGTGAGAGTAGGTGAATTGTCAACAAGCACTTCCTACACTTGGTATCTTTTGTATGGAGGGCTACACATTTAATAAAGAAGCAGCTGCCACTGCTGAACGATTAATCAATACTGGTAAACCGACATCTGAAAAACTGGTGAACTGAAGCTATTCTTTCCCTCTTGCATTTACAAATAAAGAACTCACTATTTGACTAAAGTCTGTTGACTTGATCAGGAAATATCAGACTCCTATTTAAATGACATTTGGAGAAAATGAGATTTTTCTTCTGGCTATTACTCCTTATCACTAATAATAACATCAGATTAGTGGGTGTAGGTTGGTGGAGGAGCAATGTCCTTTCTGATCCCTTTTTAATGCACCTCTTTCCATCTGTCTCACCAAACACACACACACACACACACACACACACACACACACACACACACACACAAATACACTCTTGTGTGAGCCTAACTGCAATTCCTAACTCTTCTTTCATTGAGACCATGGAGCTTTCTGTTTATGGAGCTATTCTGATGCTCAGTTATGTTGTTGAGTTCCAGCTATGATATTTACAACTATTCCTCTAGAGCATTGCTGTTAATGTTGAATCATGGGATTTAAGACCAAACTTTAATCCCACATGATAGAGCTTTCCAAACACATTCCATTTGTCAATTAAATTTTACTTGCCATCATTTCAACTCACCAATAATGTGTCACATTTTAGCAATGACTAAAGTTGTAATGGTTAATTGTTTCTGCAGAGGCAGCTGTTTGGCCAAATTGTTACTAGGTACATATAAGGGATGATAATTTTATTATTATTTAATGTGAATTTTGAGAGTTTGGATACAAAACATGATTTAAAACCTTCTTGTCAGTTCCCACTAGAAGGAATGTAAATATTTCTAAAGCTTTTTCATAAACAGCTATATTTATTAATATTTTTCAGCATTTGGTGCTTTAAAAGCCCTTTTATAATTCACATCTATGATACTTAAGTTAATAGCTGACATTTTCTCTACAAAATGCATAATGGAAGCTTGAGTGTTGCTGTGAACCCAATAAGGCAGGAAAATCACAAGACTTAGTTCACTGCTATTTTTTTTTCAGAATCACAACCACTGGCTTTACTTTGTGCTAGTTTTATCTTCATTTCCCAGGGTCACAATAAGTACATGACTACATTTCCTTCAGCAAGCCCAGAGATTCTAGACCAGCAGTCATTATTTTGAAATAAACCAAGAACACTCAGATAAACACCTTCAAGAATCAACCATTATTCAACTATTATGCTAATATTCAAGAGATAAAATTGAAAGAGAAAGCTTTAACAAAACAATACACTTGAGAGGACCGACCAGAATTAGTTTATCTAAAAGGCAAGAAATGTGAAATATTTTTGTTAAGGAATAATTCAGAAAAAAATGATTTCTTTAAGAAATTTAATTATTTTTGTTTTTGAGATCATTATATTATTACATTATTTTTCCTTCTTTTCTTTCCCCTATGCTATCCTATATTCTTCCTTTACCTTTCTCCAGTTCACAGCTTCTTTTTTCATAAAGAGTTGTTATGTACATATATGAACATGTATATATTCCTAAATGCATAACTACAACAGACAAGTTCAGTTGGTCAGTCTTTAAGCTTACAGTATACCTGCATGTATTTGACAAAAATGAAATATCTGGATATAAATCCCTGTGAGGTTTGTCACCCATTATATTCCATCTACAATCTTTGTTGTTTCAAGTTGCCAGTGGGACACACGATTTTGTTTAGTACTGTAATTTCTTATATGATCTCTACTCTATCTCCAGAACTGTTGCTACCTTGAAAAAGTGGCTTGTTGTGGTGATGGTTAGGATGGTGTTCACAGTTATCCCATATGCAATATGCAGGAAAAAAAAAGGGAACTACAGGACAGTGACACCTCAAGTACCATGGCATTCTCACTCTGCCAGCTGGTCCTGGCACAGGAAATAAATTGGCCATTTTGCTTTGTTTTTGTTTGTGTGGACTGGATTTTTAGTTGGAGAGGAAGTTTCAGAGTTGGCAGAAAACTGAGAACGTGGCCTAAACCTAACACATGTATGTTTTTTTCATCTTTTGTAGACTTTGAACATGAGGTACTCTATAATTCTCTTTTGAATTTGTTTACAAAATTCTAGCACCATGAAAGAACTTCCCTATTGGATCAAACTTAATCATTAGAACCATGAGCATTTGAAGATGTTTCACACACCCAGATGTTTGCATTCTTCAGAGTGTAAATAATCATCAATCCCCACAACACCCATGGCAGATGTGAGAACAGCATGATTGATTACTTAACCTTCTAAAACATACATTAATGCTGTCACTATTAATATATGAAACCTTTATACTGTTGTGAGTCATTTCCTATGATCAAAGTAATTTTTCCTCAATTTATTACTGTATAAAATGGCAAGAGTTTCTGATGAGCAGTGAGGTACTGGCTGCAGGGTTTCCTGGTTAACCAAAGGTAATCATGGCCCAGTGAGAGCAGAGGAACTCCACTGTACCTTGTGCCTTCTAACTCCTCAGGGGAGTGATTATCTCATGATAATCATATACCCCACCCCATTGTGCCTTATTGCTTAATTAGCTACTGCATAAAATGTAGTTCTGTTTGGATCAAGTTTATGTCTATTATAATTGCCGGGAATTGCAGTTCTGAGATGAAAAAAAAGTGGTTTAAATAACTACATATATTTTGTTTGATTAATCATGAAAAAAAACCATTAAGGGATTAAAAGGAAATTATTTTACTCTCACTGATCATGTACAGCTATTTGAAATTATTTTATGATCCTGATCAATGTAATTAATGAGAATGGCTGTTAATTAGTTACACTAGCAGGTAGACCATGAAAAATCTGTTCATCTAATAATATCAAAGAACAACATGAGATTAAGGGATCCTGTGCCAATTTTACCTGGCTCAGAGAAAGCAAATTCCTGTAAAGCTCACAATATATGTTATTTTACATCACCTCACTCCCTTCTTGAGGACACTTTTGCTTCCCTGCCCTATTGTAAGATCTCTTCTAGGGCAACACACAAAAACAGCAGGGTGTGAGATTATAAATGCAAGGAAGGAATGTGAGGCTGCAAAACTCTGCCTTCCATTCGCTGACCCTGCAAGGCGAAGTTTCTAATAAACTCCACGGAGGCACAGCCCACTTCAAAATGACTGACTGTGGTGTCATGTCAGGAAATAGTGAAATTCATTCACCCTCATCCATGCCATTTGATGTTAAGTATCCTAATCCAGAGAGTCCTGCTCTGCTAATCTTAGGGTCATTGCTGATGACACACAGGTAGGAAGACTTGGTCTACCAAGTGATTCTTTAATAATGTTCATCTTTTATAAAGGATTATTTTGTGTTATCCCATGATACCTCATTTCTCAAGAAGTTAGTTGAACATACAGTAGAGTCTACACATTTTGATCATGCAAGAATATAAGTAGAGGAGAAATAATAAGAACTGCTTCAGGGGCTGGAGAGATGGCTCAGCAGTTAAGAGCACTGACTGTTCTTCCAAAGGATGGGGGTTCAAATCCCAGCACCCACATGGCTGCTCAAGACTGTCTGTAACAACTGGGCATGGTGGTGCAAGCCTTTAATCCCAGCACTTGGGAGTCAGAGGCAGGCAGATCTCTGTGAGTTCAATGCCAGCCTGGTCTACAGAGTGAGTTCCAGGATAGCTAGGCTTACATGGAGAAACGCTGTCTTAAAAAAAGAAAGAAAGAAAGAAAGAAAGAAAGAAAGAAAGAAAGAAAGAAAGAAAGAACAAAAAAAGAACTGCTTCAATAGTCTCCTGGCTAAACTATTTAGTTATCTCAAGTAAGTAAATGACAATAAATATCTTTCTATATAATTTCTCTATGTACTTGCATTCTACTAAATTATAACTGGCATTTAAGATTTGTACATAACCCTAACCCTAACTAAGGGAAAGGAACTACTAAAGAGTGAAGTTCATGTAAAAATGCAGCGAAAATCCTTGATTCCCATAGAGGGGAGGAGATGGGAATATTCTAGTCCCATTGTAAGCTTTTTGTAGGCTAAATCTCAAGTGTCTATTGCATTTGGGTTAGCTCCATTGGATTTACAAGCAATTAAGAAGTAAGACCTGGCTTTATCAAGGGGTCTTTGTGCAACTTTGCAAGCTTTTAGGCTAGACACTCTCTCAAGTGCACAATGAAGTGGTCAGGGACAGGGCTCTGGAGCCTGGAGGTGCAGTGTTGGTCCTTCTTTGGTATTAGATTGTTTTTTCTTGAAAAATTCAAAGTCTGATGGAGGCTCTGCTTCTCTGCTAGGAGCCTTTATTTTTTAACTATCACCTGCACAGTAGGAGCTTCTATTACTACTTTGTTAATTTTCACTTTCTATCTCTGGGGAGTTTTAATTGTTGTACTTTTAAAAGTAGATGCTTGGAGTATACTCATGCTGACCTTTACATGTGATGATTCTGATAGTCAACTACCTATAAAAAGATTCTTTAAGACAAATGTAAAAAGGAAATCCAAGTCTTTTGCATGATTTTTTTCTTTCTTTTCTTTTTTGAGATGGTTGCATTAGTGACAAGCTTGTCACTGGGTAAGACAAATCCTTTGATTTAACTTTGCATGGTTTTTTAAAGTTGATTCTTTTAAGCATCTGACACATTTATCTAAATAACAGGATTAAATTGCTATTCCTTGATTTTTCTGGTTCAGGTATTATTTGTTAACTTGTCTTTGAAGAAGATGGGCACTTAACATTCTTGCTTTTTCTTTTGCTACCATATTTTGAGATATTTCCCATCCATCTACCTTCCAAAAACACTTACATCAAAATTAAGCTCATTTAATACATATTTTTTTCACACTTGTCCAAGTCATGTACTCAACTATAATTCTTCTTATACTTTGATTTAATCATTATAATTGGCTTTTATTATCTGAGGGTTATATTCCATGGCCACTAATAAAAATTCAAATTCTATCAATTTTATGAAAATTATCAAAGTAGTAATTATTAACATAGCTCTCAACGCCATCTTATTTATGAGTTTCATTCAGAACTTTCTGACCTACTTCAATCTCATCCATTTGTCCTGAGCACTCTGACTTTCCCAACATTTTCCTGTAGCTTTCTTTTGTCTTCTTTACTTTGTTGGAGTTTCTCATCCCCAAAGACACACAGTTTTTGTCCTTGATTTATTTCTTTACTTGGCGATGAGAAATATCATGCTACAGTTTATTGTGAAATAATTATTTACAGAAAAAAATTGTGATATCATCTGTGTTTGAAAATATTTTTCATGTTATCAATTTGATTTACAATTTAAGAGATCGTAGAGTAGAAGTTATTTCCCTTCAGTGGTTTCTAGCTTCCAGTATTGCTGTGAATTCCAAAGGCATCCTTTTTTAAATGTAGCCTGTTCTCTCATTCCCTCCTTGTTTTCCTTCCTAAAAGACTGTAAATTTCCTCTTCATTTCCTTTTTTCTTAGGTGACACCAAGATTTCTGGCTGCCATTCCAGGGCTGAAAGACTGATGATACCTACACTTGGCTAGTGGCATATGCATATGTTTACTTATTATCCTAGGAATATATCTCAGGACAAATAGTTTGTTTCACCATCTCAAGAGAATAAAGGCCCAAGAAGAGTCTCATAGGGGTCAGGAAACAGTGTACAAAGGAGGGAAAGCACCTAGCTTTCTACAAATCCACTATATTTTAGATCCTTTCACTCCCACTTCTAGACATATCTGTTACCATGAATTCTCAAACTTCTTGAAGACTCTACAGGCTGATTGGTGCTTAGATTTTTCCAGTGCTAATTTAGAATTTTTTTTTTAGAACTCACACATATTCCCAATCATTTTAAGTTACTCCTTAAAAACAAACAAACAAACAAAACAAAACAAAAACTTTATTGAAATTGATGAGATATGTGTATGATCAACACACAAATAAATACCTCACAAATACCTCAACCATGTCTCTCTCAACTTAAAAAACAAACAATCAACTTTATGGTACAGGTAGCTGTACCATAAACTAGAAATCAAGAAAGAACATCAAATTTAGCAAGCATAAACTGAAGACAAAACGGTCCTGAGGAAGTTGTCCCAGATGTATTTCTGAATTGATTCCAGACCCAGGCAAATCTGATAGGCTAAGGCTAAGCACCTCTAAATGTTCTCATGCTATTGTAACCAAGACAGGAGTACACATGCATACCCAGCTAGGTCCAAATTACTTGTGCTGGCTTACCTGCATCTCCTCAGCTTGAACTATTCTGAAGCTGGAATGCTGAGCATATTCCTCTGCCGGCTACCTCCAGTGATCCAATCCTTCTTCCATGTAATTCAAGGATTGTTATAACATATTCATGCTCTTAATTTCTAACCCTGGGGAACATTAGTATGACCATCATTCTTTTAGAAATAATTTTTAAGTTACAATATAAGGTATTACATATTATTATGTCATTATTAAATTAAGTGTGTTTTAGATTTTTCTCCCTCATTTCCACCAACCCTTTGCTACTCATAATTATAATTCCCCAGTGTATCCTCTAATCCTTTGAGATTCATGTAGAAGCTAAAAGTGTTTATAATATACTCAACATACTGGCAGGTAATCAGGAAACCCTAGGTAAATACATACATTTTCCAGCAAATGGCATGATTTTTCACTTTTTAATTGTTTAATCAAAGTACCATGGATTTTTTTGTTATTTAATGTATCCATTTTCTCAGGATGATCAGGCTTATTTCATAACTTGGTCTTGTGAATAATGATGTAATAAACAATAGGTATGAAAGTATCTCTGTGGTATACCATCTTAATGTCATTCAAGTTTATATTCAAGGATAATAATAGAGCTAGGTCATATGGTAGTTCTAGCTTTAGTTCTTTTAGAAATCTTCTGATTTCCATTGTGGTCAGATCAGTTTATATTGTACCACACACACAAAAAAAAATTACTCAAAGCAATCCTGAGCAAAACAAACAACACTGTGGGTATCATAATACCGGATTTCAATTATACTACAAAACAATCATAAAAAAGACAGGCTCTCACTGGCACTAAAACATACATGTAGAACAAAGCAATAGAATATAATTAATACAAAATGTTAAAGTCATTTGCATTTGTAAAGTGTTAAAAACCTATATAGAAGAAAGCATCCTCTTCACCACATAGTGGTGGGAAAACAAGATTCCCACATGTAGAAAAATGAAACTATCTCACACTGGAGATTCTTCGATGCTTATCTTCTACTTGGAGTAGAATAGGGGGTGCTGTCAGGAGCTGATATGTCACGATATCAAAAAAAATCTTAATTTAAGACCACATCTTTGAATGCCATATTCTGCAGATCTCTTGGGGTTTTTGAAGATGCCCTATCTATCTCTTGTATTTAGATAAGCAAATGCTGCTTGTCTCTTAACAACTTGATTACTGAGTAGCTTAGAGAATATCTGTGAAAGACTGTCATAGTAGCTGACAAGGTGACATGCATGCATGACTAGGAGTTTGTTTTTCTTAACTATCCTAAAAAGTTTAAGATGGTTGGTATCAAGAGGCCAGAGCTTCACATTTCATTTTTAAGTATCTCTAGGTACGATACCATTAGGAAGCATTACCTTTAATTTTGTATCAATATACAAAGATCTATTCAAATGTGGCAAAATATACTCTTAATTTTGTATCAATACACAAAGATCAAAGGTTGAATTAGTGGCAAGCCTATCTCTTTGCATGTAAAAACTCCTTCCTCAACTGCAGACAGACTGTTGTCCAAAAAGGACAAAACTTGGTAGCAGGGAAGTCGACAGCCTAGC
>CAJQZJ010000072.1:4161099-4171548 GCA_907164525.1 Lophiomys imhausi
CTTATCATGTCTGGAAGCCATTAAATAAAGGACTTTGGATAATAATATAAAAGCTCCAAGAGTAGTCAACTCATACATGTCTTTTGGAGATGTGGTATTTAAGCACTTTTACAGTACTTCATTTGATCCATATTGACAAAAGCAATAAAAAATAATTATTAATTTCATTATACAGAGTTAGATAAGAGATTGGGAGGAATGGAAAGAGAAGGAGAGTGTCACAGAGTCGCTGAGACAGAGGTACTTTTGCAAGATAATTCATTGAAATCCCTACAAATAATCAGTAGTGGAACAGTTCTACAAACCTGATCTCTTTTAGAATTCTGTCAATCCTGACCCTAGTATTGAGATAGAACACTGAAAAACAAGTTTGAAAACAGAGTCAAGTGATGTTTTATTTTCCCCAAATTCAAACACTGCCCAAGAAATTTGATATAGACTAATAATGATTAAAGAGGAGGTAGGTATCCTCTATTTCTTCCTGTTTTTATACTAGGGATGGGCTTTTGGTCCTCTGGTGACTATAACAGAGACAATAGTAGGAATATGTTCAAGGGGAAAGCTTTTAGATGATAATGGTTAATATTTCAATGAAAAAAACAAATTCACTGTGAATACTGATAATACTGATACAACTGATTATGCTGATAGCATCAAGAATAATTTGAATACAAAAAAGCACCACCTAAGGATATTAGAAAGAGGTGTTTCAAAACAAACTGTACTACCCCAATATAATTGCTCTGTGCAAGTATTTTTCTGAATGAAATAATCACAATATTGGACACAGTTTTTGGAGCGATGGTCCAATTATTTTTTTCATAAAACTCCTTTTTTTGTTCTATGTTTAACCTTCAATGAAATTGAACCATTTCTTTATGTTTTGGAACTAGAAAACAAATGTATGTGGAAAATACTCAGTTTGAATATGAGCATCCACCATGTTTCCTTCAGCATACTCTGATAGTTCTTTAGGAAGAGCACATATACGTTTATTTCAAGCCATTGGGATAGTCCCAAGAGCACTCCCAGGGTATCAAATTCCAGAGGATCATGATCAAGGCAAGAGAAAATTTCTCCTGCTCCCTAACACAGTCTGAAGGTTAAAAGTGCATGTTATAGAGAACCACTGAGGTCACTAGAGCTCCAGAAACTAATAAGGAAGTAGATGAAGAAAGAAAGAGATGAATGAGCCCTAAAATCATATAGAAGACATGAATATATAAAGTGTTCTGAGGGAACCCACAGAATCAAGACCTAAGTAAATGCTTACTCCTCAGGAAGGGTGAGGTGCTACAGAGGATAGAGGAATAGACCAATGGTATGTTTTAGTAGAGCCCTTTGCACATTATGATCTTTAGAGAAAAAAAGAAGTACTAATTGCACAGTGTGGTTTTTGTTTTGTTTGTTTGTTTGTTTCTCTAATAGCTTCTAGTTGCATTTGGTTTTCAAATACCATCAAAGCCCAAGAATGGATCTCTCTTCTCTGTGCCAGCTCCTCTCTCTGTGGAAGGTAGTATATTTCAATGCTGTTCACAACTGCAGATTTGGAGGCAACGATGAGCACATAGTTATACTCTCAGAGGACTGCATTCACGCTCTAGAGGCGGTTCTTAACCACCTCTAGGGAGCTGTTCTGTGATGGCCTTGGCATTTAATCCACTGAGTAACAAGGCTTTGGTTTTGCTACAAAGGGAAGTAACACTGTTGTGGCATTTGGCTGTGTCATTGTTTTCCATGCTAGGTAAGTTTCCTCTCTAATTTGTCCTTTGCAGTTTGCAGTCACATAAACTAAGAGCTATTGGAAAGGAAGACTTTTGATCCCCCCTCTGATTATCTCCCGAACAGCTGTAATATTTATATTGGTGTTTTTTTTCACAGTTTACTTTCCTGCAATGTATTTGGGGTAACAAGATTGCTATTTGGTACAATATATTAGGGTGATAGAACAGTGCCTACTTTCTAAGAAGCTGGTAGAATTTTCCTGAGAAAGTAATACCCTAGAGCCATTTGGGTGACATACTAAATGATAAACAATTACGGGGCTCTACAAACCCACCAGTTAGCAGTTGCATAGAGTACGTAATGATATGTAGAACTCTGATGCAGTAAGGACTACGTATTTCAAAATATATAACATGCCAACATGCAAAATAAATAAATTTCCCTTTCCAAATGTCAGCAGCTAGGTGATTTTTCAGGGCAGGTGCTCTTATGTATTCTTGAAACTGTCAAAGAGGAACAATCAGTACTCTTGGCTTCTTACATTATTCCTGGATGTTCAAGATTCAATTTCCAAATGCTGCATGGAATAGCCCTTTGGGGATGGATATTAATGAAGAGATGCTCTCATGCCAGCACCTACTCAATCAGAGTGCGAAGGGTACAGTCTGTTTGGAGCAGCTTTTAATTTCTCATAATTAACCCTGCCAGAATTAACATCCATGGCTTCAGTGACAGCAAATTTAAAAAATCACATCAACACAGCTAAATGACTCTCAGTACCTTCATACCTTAGCGACACTATGTTGAAAGAGACAAATTCTGAATCTGTCATATTTACTGCCTTGTCACTGCAGAAACAGACCTTCTGTGCTAGGTATGATCAGGTGCCATTTCAATTTCCCTTTTATGAATGCCTAGTTCATCTCTTAACTGGACATACTCCATATAGATCTTTGGTAGGGTATCAGTTTATTTTAGTCAATGACATAGTGTGGCTCACCTAATGTGTACTGTGAACATGGCAAAATGAAACCTGAGAATGTTGCATTTATGAAATTTCTAATTCTAACTATAAATGAAGAGACCAGGAAATCTGATGATTCACTTAATCTAGCCTCACACAAGTGTACTCTAGCAATTTGGGTCAAGGGGTTGTGGGGGAAAAAAGGGATAAGACAACAGAGACAAACAGATGACCAAACATGACATTGCCCCAGGAAGCTAGTGTAAGTTGTATAAGGATTTGATAGTTCTACTGCTTTTGTAGCATTACTTTTCACAATGGAAAGAAGGTATAATAATCAGAGCCAGACTTTAACTTGTTAAATATGTGAACACAAATGATTGTTTTAGAAGAAACATTTTACTGAAGAATTCACTGCTCATTATGATCTTTATGAATTCAGGATCCAGAGGCTAATGCCTTTTCTGTCTTCCATAGGTAGATTCCTACCCCCACCCTCAATTTATTAGAAGAGCTAGCAAATGAGAGACTTGTTGAGGTGAAAACTATGAAATTCATCTAGAGTCTCAACCAGTTCTGTGAGTGAGACTTTTAAAGAAACAACACTAAAATCACATCACATTTTCAAGGAGTGAATTTAGTTGATTCATATAATTATATTAAATTGTCTACTTGTATATTATTAATATGCTTAAGGGAGTAATGGAACCATATGGAATATCTTCTATACACAAAGTATATGTGGAGTCCAGGAAAATATGATATGTGAAGGCACAGAGAATAGACTAATACCTAACATACATATTGTTGAAGAAAACATGAAAATACATACATTTCCAGGTTAATAATTCTGATTTCAATAGATGTGCATGTAACTGGGTTCTATATGGCTTGTTTGCAAAGGTATTTAAGGCCAGGCATGTATGCAATTCAGTTCACCTTTATTTTTATTATATGATCATATTCCCTTGACTAAGATATAAAGGTAGCTTTAGTGTGGTGTTTCCTTTTAAGAGTCCAACTCAAAGTTTCACTACAGGCATGTTTCAAAATATGCTACTCTCATGCTCAACTGTTTATATATTGATGTGCTTTTCCCAGGAGCAATTAGCCGGTCAAGCCATGACTTTAGAATCATCTTTTAAGTTTCAATTCCAAAATTTATAACATTTCATGCTGGATATTACAAAATCCTGAAAGTTGTCTCAGACACTTTGATTAATAAAATATGCATGCTTTTCAATGTGAGTAATACATTTAAATGTAATTTCCTATTGCTCATTCAATTTTGAAGTATTTGGTACTTTCCAGCTTTGACAACACTATCACAATGAAGGTAAAAGTATAGCTCACCTTGTATATATCCCCTAAAACATGAAAAATTTACCTGTATAATGTAATAGCAATTTATTTAATATATAAATGATCTCTGGTAGTATCTGATAAACTACTAAAAGAATAATTTTGTAGAAAGGAAGTTTTAGCCTAGAGACAACTGTTAAACATACAGAGCTGTGGTTATGACTGCAAGGAACTCTCCACCTTTGTTTACTACCGGATCTTCCATAGTGAGAATGCAGCCTGAATCCTAGAAGATTATAATTACAGAAATAGTTTATGAAAGAAAAGAGAAAAATGGGCAATGAGGAGAGAAGAAAGGAGAAAAGAAAGAAAAAAGAGAGGCTGTATGAAGTGTGTGATCGTGGTCAGAGAAATTCCCTATCAAAGTCATTTATCCCAATTGTTGAGCAGAGTGAACCAATAATTTCTAGAATATGCTATCTGCTCTATAAGTCCAAGATTCAATGACGTAAAGTGTCTGTAATATATATAATAAAACTGTGCTTACCAATGACATATCTAAAGTTTTCACAAAAATCATGCCTTATTAGTTCAACATATGTTCCACTCTCTAAACATTGAAGAATTCTTTGTTTCAAATATTTGAACTGTGTGGGAAAGGTGAACTTGGTGTATATTTGCTTGATACTCCAATCAATGGCTAAAACTTAGAAGTGTTACATAAAACCCCTATCAGAGCTCTAGGAAAACATTTGAGTCCTATCTTCTCATAATAACATATATTATAAGGAAAGGGAATTTAATGACATCCAAAATGAATACATGTAGAATGTTAATTAATTCAAGCTCTAAAGACTAAGAAACATTTCCATCTTGCTCCTAAAAGCAGAATAACAATGCTTTATCAAATACCCATAACTGTATAATTCAGAGCTTGTTAAGTTATATTTGCAAAACTAGAACTTATATTACATAATACCTATGAAAGTATTCATACAAGAGTATAATAATTGAGTCCTTATCAAACAACTTTAAACAAACAAACAAACTTTTAGGGCCAGCAAGATGCCTCAGTTATTAGAGGTGCTTGCCACACAAGCCTGCTCACTTGAATTAGATCCTTAGAACCATATAAAGATGAATCAGGAGAACAGACTCCACAAAGTTGTTCTCTGATCTCCATATTTGTGAAGTCACACACACACATAAAAATAATAATAATAAAAATAACAATAATACTTTTAAGATATATTTTCTTGTACCTGAAAACATTATAAGATCACAGCATTTATCAACTAAGTTCCTTATATATACACAGTTTTAACTATGAGGACCATCATACATGATAACAGAGATGTCGAAGATGGGTGGAAAACTAACAATCATTCATTCACTCTCTCCCTCAGCCTTCTTGTATCAGTAACATAGGGTAAATGATAATTAAACTGAAGCAAACTTATATAAATAAGCTTCATCACACTAACATATACTCAAAAACAATTAGTAGCTCCCCATTACCCACCGAATGAAATTCAAATCTTGATTTGATACCAAAAATTCACTTAGAAGCTGTGTGACTGTGGACAAGTTTCTTATATTCCTGTGCTTCATTTATTCCTCAGTAGCAAACCGGGAATAGTAGTAATAGCTATATCACAAGGTTAGCAAAAGGATTAAATGGATTGATATATGTAAACAGTGTCCAATATACATTAAATCCCATGTAAGTGTTAGCTACTCCCCAGTTCCTTCTATGACAAACTCAACATAGATTTCAGACTTTACCTTCTACTGTTTCCATCTCAAACATTCCAATCCAGTAATATTGTGTAATTCAGTCTTTTGGTTATCTCATATTTTCTTAACTTTGAACTATTTCACAGTAAATGGCAAATATTTACTGAGAGCACATTATATGCCCTGCATTGGGACAAATGGTGGACAGGTCACCCTCTTTAAATATCATAAGATATCCAGGTGACAGGCACCATTGTCATTGTCTTTTTCATAGTAGGGTAACTAATGCTTGAGAGAGAGAGGTGAGTTTACCACGACTGCAATGGCTTGTAAATCCAGAGAAACCACAGTGAAATCCAGGCATAAGTATGGCTCTGGCTACTCCCTAAAACCAACTGTAAAATCCTCTCTATAATTCTACCCACTGGCTTTTAAGCTTCTGAAACATCAGGGTTCATTCCATGACCTCATATGGGCTACAAAGAACTCTCAAATCCTAACCTATCCTTAGAAAAAAACCCATACATTCTCTGCCCAGGTCTCAGAGTTCTTCACTAATGAACTCTTAGAGCAAATATGATCTCCTGGGAAGCCATTAATCAAGTAATCGTCTAATATTCTGGAATATAGACTCTTTTATTTTTAATTCTGAATGCTTTGACTTTACCTTACACCCATTCAGTTTGCTTCTCCCATTATGTCCTCTGATGTTCTTTAATGTCAGGGACCAAATATCATCTTTATTTGATGCCCTACATAGTACTGGCACAAAGTGGGTATTCACTTTTCAAGTGATTTTTGATTAGCACTAGGGACAAATAACTAAGCTAAGTCAAGCTGACCCTGGCTCCTTACTTAAAGGCTGGTCAGCAGACATAATAAAAGTATGTGTTTTTTCCGTTTGTCTCCTTGATTATTCAATTATTACATTAGCCATTTCCCTATTTTTCTCTCTTGGATGTGTTTTGTTTAGATTCTGTGCTACCATTTTTTAAAAATGTTCTTAGATTCTCATCTTTGGAAATAAATTTCAAATAAAAAATAAAGTACCATTTTATTACATAAAATGAATACATTTGAAAACATGTCACAGTTTCAGTTTGAAAAAGAAAAAAAAACAGATGAAGAATCAAATCACAAATCTTTAATGAAATTCAAACAGAAATGAATGGTACTTAATTACCTTAGCTACATTGAAGTGTGGGGGATAATAGAACTAAGAACTAACCCAGGTGTTGTTTACTCTCAGTTTCTAAACTGATAATCACACAAGCATGAAGGTAAATGGAGCTGATGAAACCTGATAATCTGGATATTACAGTGCCAATATCTCAGAGGTTGTGCAAGGAGCACATGGTTTAGATACACAAACACATATTGTACCTAGTGTTCTCTTTCTAGGAAAGAAAAACACCTGACCATTTGGATAGAGTCATTGTCACAAACAACAGACACTGTAGACCAAGATCTTCAATAATAGACAACAGGAAGGGTTGATCCACTGTCTTCCACGGCATGGAAGGTGGAGCCACTGTCTTTACTAATAGAGAGGTTGAAGCTACAGACTTTCTCCAACAAGAAGAAAGGTAGTATAACTGTCTCCAACATCAGGAAGGGTGCAGCTACTGTCCCAAACTGCAAGGCGGGTAGTGTTTTTTTTTTTTTTTTAGCTTGTTTTATTTTTTTAATAGTTTATTTTTTATTTCTTCAAGTTACATCTCAATCACAAAACTCCTCCCTCCAGTCCCACCCTCCCCCCTCTTCCCCCTCAACCCCCCATCCTCTTCACTTTTTTTTAACGTTAAGGTATATCTTTTCCCCCCAAAAGCTCCCCGTTTCAGTCCAACAAATGGTTCTTTCTCTTACAACAATAAATACAATACAAAACAACAGAAATAAATAGGCCACAATTATGAGAGTTATATGGCTTAGTATACATTTCCATTGTCCAGTCCATATGTATTTGGCACCTGACTTTAACCTTCTACTATCTAACCATCTCCATGAGTTTAAAGTACTATATCTAACTCAGCTTTCATACTAACTTGCATCACAATTTTTAAAACTTCGTCTTAGATCCAGAACACCCTCTTGATTCCTAAACACCTCAAAATTTAACTATGAGACTCTAGCTATCTATTCTTCAACCACCTCAGAGACCTGAGACAGATAAATATATCTGATTATATAGGAAGTGCAGGGACTGCAGCTTCCAAAACTAAGAAATGACATACCAGTGGCTGCCTGGACAGTTCCCATTTTCTCTCCATACATTACAGCATCAATCTTCAGCCTTTTGGCCCCGTTTCTCTGACAGACATTGATTGTAGAGTAGGAATTATGAAGGACTTGCCTACCCTGTCTTGGAAGAGCTAGACTGTCGACTAGTACCTGCTTCAAAGTTTTGTCCTTTTTGGACAGCATTCTTTCTACAGTTGAAGCAGGAATGTCCTTAGATGAAAGACAAAAAATAATTCAGCAAATAGCATGTACTAATTAGTAAATTTCCTCCATCATGGGTTAACAAGGCTGAAAATACTTTCTGTATATTCTACAACTGAACAAGTAAACTAATATATGCTGAATAAGGGAGTCTGGGGTTCTCTGTGTTAGGAAAATGAGATAAAAATATGGAAAGGGTTCAAGGTAGAATGAAACTTCTGGTATTGAGTGGGAATTAAAGGTGTGAATAAAATCTCATGCTTTCCAATGTTTGCCCATGATTATCAAACGGTACATGAAAGAAAAACTGAAATATCCATTCCTTGGTTGAGGGACATCTGGGTTGTTTCCAGTTTCTAGCTATTACAAATAAGGCTGCTATGAACATAGATGAGGAAACTTCCTTGTGGTCAGGTGAGGAATCATTTGAATATATACCCAAAAGTGGTATGGCTGGGTCTTGAGGTAGAACTATTCCAAGTTTTCTAAGATATCGCCAGACTGATTTCCACAGTGGTTGTACAAGCTTCCACTCCCACCAGCAATGGAGGAGTGCTCCTCTTTCTCCACCACCTCGCCAGCATGTGCTGTCATTTGAGCTTTTGATCTTAGCCATTCTGACAGGTGTGAGATGAAATCTCAGAGTTGTCTTGAGTTGCATTTCTGTGATGATTAAGGATGCTGAGCATTTCTTCAAGTATCTTTCAGCCATTAGGGATTCCTCCTTCGAGAATTCTCTGTTTTCCTCTGTTCCCATTTTTTTGATTGAATTATTTGGTTTCTTGGTGGTACCTCTACACAGTGGAATACTACACAGCCACCAGAAACAACGAAATCATGCAATTTGCAGCCAAATCTATGGAACTAGAGAAGCTCATACTGAGTGAGTTAACCCAGACACAGAAGGATGCATATGCTATCTATTCACTTATAATTGGATTTTAGCCATATAGTGCAGGATAACTATACTACAACCAATGCACCAAAGGGAACATGAACATAGACTTTTGTCAATGAGGCACTTTGCCCTAGTGATGCTGCCTTGCAGGTTCCCGGTGTATGAGGAGGCTCTTGGCCCTCATATGACTACGAACTGGGGCAGGGGACTGTTTTGTAGGGATACTCCACTCCAAAGGAGTGGGATGGAATGGATAGGAGGTAGAGGGTGGGAGGGCGGGACTGGGAGGGGTGGAAAGAGGTTACTGTCAGAGAGATGTAACCTGTAGTAATAAACATAAAAACTTAAATATATATATATATGTATACACCTACACATATATACATACATATAGTATATATACTTATGTATTTTCTAGCTCTACCTGATTAAAAGGGCTTAGCAGTAACAAGAGGGACATTCAGTGCTGAAACCTTTGCTTTTCAACTACATTTCCACGGAAAATGAGTGCTTGGAAAATAGCTGCTTGCATGCTATAATAAAGAATATAAAAGATGAACTGATAATAAATGTCATATTTTACAAAAGAAAGATTTATCTAATGATTAGGAATGGTAGCATGTCAAAAAGGCATAGAGGCTACCTTGTGGGAGTTCTCACTGAGCAAACTGTAAAGAAGTTGAGCACTGAGATATATAATGACAGTAAAGGCATACAAATGTTTTGAGTAAGAATATCCAGAGTGAGAAAAAGAAAGTGATGAAGGAGGAGAAGAGAACACTGAAAGAAAGATGGACAGAAACCAGAAACAAAGAAAAGGAGGAAGAAGGGAAGGAAAGGAAGGATTGTAAAGGACAAAGCAGGAAGTGAAGGAAAAGAGACAGAGAAAGAAGTGAATGGGGAGAGAAAAGTTACTCTGCCTTTACTGTGGAAATATAAAATAAATTTCAGAGAAATTATGATATTTTCTTTACAGTTTTCAGAATGTCACCACTGAGCTACCCCACCAAACTTTGTGTTTTTGAAAGACAATATCACTATGCAGTCCAGCCTTATGATCCTCCTGTTCCTACCTCCACAGTGCTGGGTTTACAGGTGTGTGTTACCACTTAATGCTAGTATGGTGAGAGATTAAATAATTATTAACAAAATAATTTTTACTCTGTTACTAATATACTTGTACTTACATGTTATAGATTTATTTACAGACTCAGAATGTAAATAGAAACCATGAATCCTAATGTAAACTCTGAACTTTGGGTGCTAGTGAGATGCTAACATAGGTTCCTCACCTGTGGTGGGACATATTAATAATGAGAAGGTTGTATGAAGTTACATGAAGACATATGATGATATTGCATATATGAGAAATTTGTGTACT
>CAJQZJ010000072.1:4176548-4204826 GCA_907164525.1 Lophiomys imhausi
GGTACCTTCATACCTAAAAATACAATTGTTGATTGATTTTGTAAGTGAAGTACTCTTTTTAAAAAATAGCTGTTTTTTATACATGGTTCTACACTTCTCATTCCTATCAGTCCTATATGAAGCTCTCTCCAAGTATTCATGATAACTTTTTATTCCATATCTTTTTGAGCATAGCCATTCTAGTGAATATGAGGAAATACTTCATTATGGTTTTGATTTGTTTTTCTTGATGACTGGTGGTGTAGATAGATTTCAAATGGTTATTGGCCATTTGGATATCTTCATATTTTTTCAGTAGGCATGTGTGTGAATTTTTGATGAAGAAAAGATAATAGTCTCAACTATTAACAACAAAGAATGGATTTAAAAAATGTGGTACATCTACACAATGGAATACTATTCAGCCATCAGAAACAACGAAATCAAGCAATTTGCAGCCAAATGGATGGAACTAAAGAAGCTCATCCTGAGTGAGCTAACCCAGACTCAGAAGGATGCACTTGGCATCTATTCACTTATAGTTGGATTTTAGCCATATAGTACAGGATAACTATACTACAACCAATGCACCAAAGGGAACATGAACATAGACTTTTTTTCCTGTCAGTGGGACACTTTTTCCTATTGGTGCTGCCTTATATGCCCCCAGTGTATGAGGAGGTTCTTTGCCCTCATATGACTGCTGAACTGAGGCGGGGGACTGTTATGTAGGGCACTCCCCTCCAAAGGAGTGGGATGAAAGGGATAAGGGGTAGAGGGGTCGGAGGGCGGGACTGGCAGGGGTGGAAAGAGGACACTACAATGGAGTTGTAACCTGAAGTAATAAATAAATAAATTAATAATTTTTAAAAAACAAGATAATAATTACAGAAAAGAAAATATTTAGTTTAAAAGAAATCTGTTTATTGATTAATGTATGAGTGAATGGATGTATGATTATGTTATGTATGTGTGCATGCACCCCGTGATACACAGTGAAGGTCACAAGTTGGAGTTGGTTCTCTCCTTTTACCATGTGGGTCCTGGGGATTGAATTCTGGTTGTCAGGCTTAGGACCAAGTGCCTTTACCCTCTGAGTTATCTCAGTGGCCTGAAAAATACTGAGTTCTTATAAGATAAAACTGGTAGAGAGCACTTTAATTAAGTGGTCAAGGTCAACATCACCAATAACAGGACAATCAACACTATGTAGCTCCTGATATAATACACTGAAATAATGTAAGTTCACTCCTGTGGACTTCCTGCCAAGCAAACAGAATGTGAAGGTAATATAAAGAAACATTTTGCAAGATAAACTGGCTTGTGATGTTCAAGGCCACCAAATCAAAACAGACTGAGGAGCTGTACTAAATTAGTCATTTATAAGCAAATAAGTTGGAATGATACTGTATTCCCTCCCCTTTTTTTAAACAAGAAAAGACATTTCACTGAGACAATTGGCAAAAATAATTAATTCATTCATTAAAAATAATAAAATAATGTCTCCAGTATCAATGTTAGCTGTCTAATTTTGACAAATATATTGTACTTAAATAAAAGTTTTGTGGTTTTAGAAAATATTCATTGAGAGATTCTTGTTATCTGTTAGTGGGACACTTTGCCCTAAAAGTTTCCATATAGGCCCCCAGTGCAAGAGAAAGCTCTTAAAACACATATGACTGTTGAACTGAGGGGGGCTGATATGTAGGGGCAACCTACTCTGGAAAGGTAGGATAGGTCGGAGAAGGGGGAGAGGGTGGGAGGATGGGACCGAGAGGGGTGGAGAGAGGGGACTGTGATGGAGATGTAACTTGAAGTAATAAACAAACAAACAAAAATGAAATTATTCATTGAACTATTTTGAAGAAAAGAAATAGCATCTCTGTGACTTATCAACCAATTCAGGAAAAAATATGCATGCACGCATATATGCATTTATGAGAAAAATTTAGAAAGCAATCTGGTAATATTAACATTCAAGAACTATGGATGGGTAAGGGGTACATGGAGATTTTTTGCATCGTTTTTATGTTTTCTTCAAGACAAGATAAAAATAAAAAGAAGATAAACTTTAGTAGTAAGATATAGTTGATCTTTCTTGGTATTTACATTATATTGAATTTCAACGCTTTTATCAAAGTTCTGTGCTTCTTTCTTTAATGAATTGATTAATTAGAAGTAGGCTTTCTTTGTAATTTTTGTCATTTCTACAACTGTGTTTGAAATAAGTCATTATTTTAACAATAGAAAATGATATATTTATTTTTAATTTTTCCATAACATGTATTTGAATTTTTTTAATTTGAGGATTATTTTTTTCCAAAGGTGAATATGTAAGTTCCAATGATCCCCTTGCAAGCATCCCAAAGCTATGTATTCACTGGCTTATCACCAATTGCAACCATCTGGCAAGTGGGAAGCTCTAGGCTCAAAGTTTCTAGTTATGAATGGACAAGTAAATCCAGACAGGTTTAGCACTTCTCTGAGAAATAACTAAAGTGTTAAACTATTACTTTCTTAGGAAAGCACCTTTCTTAGGAAAGCAAGAATCAACAGAGAATGATGTTCTTAGTTTGCAAATACAGACCGACTTGATAATGGGAAAGCTTGCAGTAACCTAGCCTTTCACTGGAAAGTCTTTAAACTCTTACATTATTTCTGATCTTACTGGGTCAAGAGAATCAGTTTAGTGAGACCACAGGAAATATTCTGCCCTGCCTTCCTTTTCACTCTTACCACTCCAGGTTTAATTCTGAAACTGCACCCTGTCACATTTGTTTACTCTTTTAAAAAATTATTTATTCAAGATATATATCAATCACAGCCATCTCCCTCCTTTTCACCAGATCCCCTTGCCCTAGTCCCTTCATCCGTCTCTCCCTCTCCATGAAGGGAGCCTCCCTTAGTTCACCAGTCACATGGAGGTTAAGAATTTCCTCTTACCCTGGGGCCTGACAAGGTGGCCCAGGTAAGGTAAGGTGTTTCTCTAACAGGAAACAGAGTCTATGCCAGAGATAGCTTCCCCCATTTGCTAAGAGATCTGCATGACCGTTACCTATCATATATATATGTGTGTGTGTGTGTGTGTGTGTGTGTGTGTGTGTGTGTGTGTGATGTGATGTGTGTGTGTGTGTGTGTGTGTGTGTGTGTGTGTGTGTGTGTAAGAGATGAAGGTCCAGTCTATATATACTTTTTATTTGTTTGTTTTTGTTTGTTTTTGTTGGTGTTTCAGTCTCCCTACTCCTCTAGGGGCCTAGGTTGATTGGCTCTGTTGATCTTCATGTGGAGTTCTTGTCCCCTCCTGATCTCTTATTAATTCCTCCTCCCTCTCTTATACATGACTCCCAGAGCTCCAACTAATGTTTGGCTGTGTGTCTCAACATCCATTATGATCTTCTGTTGGGTAAAGTTTCTTGTAAGATAGTTTTTCTAGGTTCCTGTCTCTTTGAGTCTGTGGGTTGTAGGATAGTTGTCCTGTGCTAAATGGCTAGTACTCTTCATATTTTATCTTGTGTCTTTGGCCACTTAGCAGACAAAATGCAATAAAGCCTAGCTGGAAGTGTCATGACAAGCTTTCCAGGTTTGGTCACAAACTGTATCAACCTATTTTAACTGGTTTTAACATATTGCATGCAGTGATTTCACCTTCATTTTACTTAGTCTAGTTCTCACTAGAACACCAGAAGATTCTTTCTATAATATTGTATTTAAGAGAATAAATTTGGAATGGCATTTACATGAGGCCATAAATTATTAATAGCCTCATTTAAATAAACTGCTACTGAGTACTCTCTTTTTTTTATTTATTTTTATTTTTATTTTATTTTTATTTTTTGGTTTTTCTAGACAGGGTTTCTCTGAATATCTCTGGCTGTCCTGGACTCGCTTTGTAGACCAGGCTGGCCTCGAACTCACAAAGATCCGCCTGCCTCTGCCTCCCAAGTGCTGGGATTAAAGGCGTGCGCCACCACTGCCTGGCTTTTTTTAAATTTTATTTTATTTTATTTTATTTTTTGGTTAAGAGTACTCTCTTTTTACTGTAGCAAATAGCAACAATCACTTTATTTTTCAAAACATATATAACAGTGATAGACATGCTGCTGATAAAAACCTATTGTTTACTAAATTACATAGTGTCTGGCCTTACATCAAACTAGGAGGAAATTATGCATCTGTGGCTCAGGTAAGATTTAGCTGCATATTGGTGCAGGCACACACTCCAGTATTTTTCACAGATAAGATATATTCAAGACAACTAGAAACTAATATGGAGGCTTTATTCACCCATCTTAGCCATTAATTATAGACATACTTGGATTTTCAGTCCAGCATATAGAAACAAGCCTTAACTTCCACAACAAAAAACATTCTTATTTAAACTATTATTTGATTTTATATCTAGCTCGACCACAGCAAGGTTGGTTGCATTCCTGATCCTCCACTCATTTTCTATAGGTTGACAAGGCATCAGAATAGCTCCCATGTGCTCCCAGGTATAGCTAAAGTGGACAAGACTCAAGCCTGTCAACAAAATATGCAAGAAGGGTTTAAGTGGAGGGCCAGTGTTATACATAGCTAAGCAATCGAGGTCAGGGCATAGTCTTAGCACCCATCTGGGCTTCCGTTTCTCCTGGAAGGTGTTCTGAAAAATGGTAAATCTCTTGCCTGGAGAGACAAGCTCCCCCTTCTGGCTAGACTTGAATTTAGCCTTTTTGTTTCTGAGAATGGGATTTGTAGTGGAATTCCGTTATCTTGGGGCCATTATTTCAATAGTATGATAGCCAAAGAGATAAGCACAAGTATCAGAGTTTCATTTCTTTCAGGTTGGCTACAGTATCTCAATGGCATGTCTTCTTTTTTCCCTAAAGAGAACATATCTGTGGGTAAAAAAAATAATAATAATGCAATGCAAGAAGTTGAAATAGATTGAAGGTCTTTAAAGACTTAATATGAGTCCAGTTTTTGCTAGGAAAATTCATTGGACAGATACTATGAGCCTGATACTGCATAAAGCACTTAGGATATGGAATAACATATGTTCCTTGTCCTCAAGAATCTTAATGCTTCCAGGCAGTGGAGAGAAACATGAAAGCACAGGACATTAGGTTCAAGATGGATATGTATCACAAAATGGTAAGAGATGACCCTAAAATACACCTCTCAAACAAATAAGCCAGGAAAAAAGAGGATTACAGAGAAAGAAGATACTATGGATCTATAAAAAGAAAAAGTGAAGGGCAATATTAAAAGGACAGCCTAAGGTATAAAGCAGAGGTATATGACAATATGCCTTCATAAACAGGTAAACTCCAGGAGCCCAGGATGACAATTTTGCAAAACCTAGAGCTCAAGAAAGGTATCATGGGAAAGAGTACACCCAATTACATATATTTAGAATTTTCTGACTTTGTCAGTTCACTAAATAAATAAATAAATAAATAAATAAATAAATAAATAAATAAAAGCTATGAGCTCAATTAAGTGTAACACATGAACAACTAAAATGAGTAAGATAATGTGCCAACTCTGGGCCCAGAGAAAAAATATGAGGCTTTTCCTGAAGCATCAGTCCTTTTGCTGGGTAATTCCAAAAAGCACAGTCAAGGTGCTGCAGCTTATCAACAGATGGAAGGACACTGGGCCAGTGATGCAGTCAGAATTCTAATGAAAGCATACACATAGCCTCAGAGGAGAAAAGTAGGTGGTGCCTGATGCAAGTGGGACACTGTGCTTGGCTGGAAAGGTTTTGAAGGAAGCTACAATAATACCTTTGAGTGTGCTTACCAGAAAGCACCTATGGAATTAGAAAGAGAAGCCACGATTCCCAGGGTGCCCAGTATTCATTGTCTTTGGCAAGAGGCAAAACAGACCAAAAATGGGATAATATCCATGAGATGGCAATTTGTTGTGAGCAACTGAGTTTTAAATAGGCAGCAAACTGGCAGATATAATGAACACAGGTCTTGCTTTTCCTTTTCCTTTTCCTCTTGCCTTATTTGTTAATGGTACTGCTAATCACCCTTCATCAGTTTAAAGTGGCAGGGAATTGGAAGTCTGGGACATACAGTGGTTTGTAAAATAAACTTGAGCAAATAATGGCATGGCATCGTTTAACCAGAGGGTTTACACTCTATAAATAGCTTCCAGTTATTCTTATTCTTGACATTCACACTATTACTAAAGACTGGATGACAGTTTTCTTTTTTTGGTATTGTCAGGGTGACTTCACAGACACACAGGACACACAGGCTTGCACACGTGTGTGTGCTCGCGCACACACACACACACACACACACACACACACAAACACATGCTCACTCACACACTTCTCCAAGATAATAACAATATTGATTCTGAAGAGGCACCTTTTTTCAGACAAGTAAAAGAGTCATAAAAGTAGTCTAATAGAACAAGTGTAGAAACTTATTAACACTTTTGCTTTTTCTTAACCAGTAGCAATTGTCTAAATGCACTTAGTAATCGTATATTTTAATATGGTCAGAGGTTTGCATTGATATTAGAAAGGATATGACACCTCAAAGATACTCAAGGCAGCCAGTGATCTGTGCTATTTTATTGTAAGTTAAGTTCTACACTTTCTCTTTAATGAAAAGTTAATAATCTCTGACTAAACCACATTAGATAAAGCAAAAAAAAATAAGCTTTATGTGAAAACATCTCAATTAAATAGAGAATTCAAATATAGAGCAAAGGGACTCTATTAACTAATTCAAACACAAAAATATGGAAATGACTTTATCATGAAGCATGGATTAGTTTCACATATTCATAAATTCATATTCATTTCACTAAACCAGGGGAATTGAGAGAAAATGATTCTGTCTTTGGGGGATAGTTACCTCTTTCAGTTAAATGTTATATTCAAAATGTGTATAATTCTTATAATCCAAATGTGACACTGCTTGGGTTTCCATGACTACTGCTGTAAAAAACCATATTAATTATTCAATAGGTCCATGTCATTCTCACCGTGTGCCCTTAAGAATGATGGGAAGGGCAAAATGCCATTATAAAGGGAATAGATGTTAAACAGATTGTATGACTAAATCTAAATAGGAAACATACTCTCTTCAAGTACTGAATGGTGTTATGGATTTCATTAAGCAGTATTATTTAAACTCTTAAGAACCAAAATGAAATAAGGTGATGCAAGAGTTTTGTTTACATCTAATATCGTCACAAGTTTGTTAAATAAGTATAGTTCCACACTGTATTCATTTTTCTTAGAGGATTTTACTAATTCAAATTGGCTTCCTTGCATATAACCCTGCTCATTTCAAGATGCTGTTGCCCCAAAGCCAACCATTATAGAATTTGTAAACCAGATAATTAAGGTATTAAGACAGATTCCCAATATGTACCCAGATGTCACATTCTCCAGTCCTAAATACAATAGTAACCAAAATACATGCACGCCATTATTTTTCACTCATTATAAATAATACTTATCAAAGCAGAATGAAGTAGATCTGTCTGTGTTCAAAAAACATACGTACTATTACTGATTTCTTGTCATATTGAAACTTACAGTTTCAATCTAATAGCAGAGTAATAATGAAAATTATCAGTTCAGTTACATAGACAGGAAAAACAGCTAAAGTCTATATGCTATTGAGATTCTTCAGTGGTCAGAGAAACTTAGAACATTTCTATTTATTACTTGCAGCATCATACTGTTAGACAATAATTACATAATAAAATGTACTCTTTATTTTATTCAATCTGTGTATATACTTTCATGGCTTTGTTTATACCTTATGTTTATTAGATACAGCTATTGAAAGGAGACACAATTTCAGATTCTATGCTTCAAATTTGAAATGTCTTTAACTTGAGCATTTAAAGAAAGTCACGTCAGTGTTGAATTTCTCCAATTCTGAATCCTTATTTATCATATGCTTACAGAGAGGAGAAAAGGGGTAATTTTTTTCAGAAGTAAAGGATCTGAGAAAATTCGAAGTAATTTGAATGCACTGAATTCTTTTCTGCATAATCTTGCAATCAAATTTCAAAACAATGCGATAAAAATTATACCCTGTAGAAATGTAATCACCTGCCACAAATGATAACGAACTAAAAATCAAATGATATGTACCAATTATCTGAAACATAAAGAACACTCTATTTGTTAATTAAAAGGAAACATATCATGTAGTGTAATTATTATTCACTATTTAGTAATGTAATTTCTTCATTGTTAACTTGTGAGCCTTCATGAATTAAAAGTTGATAGAAAGAAGTAAAAACAATGATAAATGCTCATCCCACAAATAAACAACTTTTATTATTATTCTTTCCATAAGTCATTTACCACCCAAATTGTCATAAAGTTAATTACAGAAAGAAAGCACTTGCATATTTTATTTGGTGAGATTTAATTCAATTTAACAGCTATCTATTAAACTGCTAGACTTTGACAAAGTATTCAGCACAGGGCAGGGGAGAAAAGTATGTACCTTGTTCACCTTGTTCATGTCTCAGGGATTGTTTGCAATAGTCAGTGACACATACATACACACTCACACTCACCACACCATCAGAATTATGTGTTTGTGTATATATATGACTATGCACACTATCCTAACAGAGTCAGATAATAAGGTTATTTGTATAGCAGTATAAATGAAAACATTAATAGGTACTTCTTTGTTTCTTCCTGAGGCATAATTTACAAGGTTGGTTAAGGCATAGTCCAGTAGCTAGTAAATATAAATAGCTATTACCAGATACTAACAGACAAGTAAATGCTAAGGCCAAAGCTACCTAGCACTAAACTGCCCAGTTACCATTTCTTTAGCATAAAGACAGTAGAACAGTACTCTCAATTCAGTCCGTTATATCCATCTCAATATATAATATCCCCAGTTATGCCCTCTGCCTAGAGAGCAATGTGACCCAAACAAGAATAAGTACATTTCTGAGACACATAATTAATCTGGGACCTTTCTTAAGAGAGATTTCCAGGTCAGTGAGCAGGATCAAAGCAACTGAACTTAGAGCGATGGTTTAGGACTGCTCCCTAAATGAGACCATGAAATATAATGACGAAATTGGTAACTTTGATTTTGTAAATACCCACCCAGGAATATTCAATCAGATCCATTCACAATGTCCTAGCCCTTCCTTTTGTCAGTGGTGCAAAGGGACTGAAAGTTATGAATATTTCAAATAATTTCATAAACTTTGGTAAGGATTGGGTATATATGGTCAAGAATGAATAGGTGTTATAGAGGACCAAACATTTGTATGAATGATCAATATAGTGTAGATGAGGTACCAATTTTCAGGAACTATCTATGAATAAAATAATTTCTTGGTTACTTGGTGTTTTATTTTGACAGGGTTTCACTGTTTATAGCCTTGGTTGTCCTGGCACTCACTATGTAGCTCATGCTGGCCTTGAATGCAAATAAACCTGATTCCTTCTTCCTTCTGTGCACTGGAATTAAAGGCATGCACCATTATACCTGGCTCTATTGTTATTACGACCTAAATGAACCTGGTTTACACATGTTTTTGGATCATTCAGGTAATCACAAACCATGGTGTTGTTACAGGAAATATAGATTGGGCCAAATCTCTATTATCCTTTATCTAGCTTTTCTATTTATTTGCTTAAAAAATGCTGGTTTATTTTGTCTCCTCCTCAGAATGTAGTATGAGATAGTCACAATGAAAAATTTCTCTCCCTGAGCTTTACAGCTTGTAGTGTTAAAAATAAAAATTTACCACATACTTTTTAGGTCACTGTCAAATGAGAACCTGGTACTTAACACTAATTTCTTAGTTAAATTCAGATTTAATTTTCCAGTACACAAAATACTCCACATGTCCCATATTTTGACTTTACTTTCTAGAGATTAAAATTTTAAATACATGTATTATTTAAGCAAAACTTGGTTACAAGCCTGCAAAAATTAAAAAAAAATTAAAGTTGACCCACATTGTGAAAATGAGAGATATTAGCCTTAAGTGTTTGCTGTTAACCTGAAGGGCTGTTTACTGCAAATTTAACCTTCCTCCCACTTTTAAGAAAAATAAATAAATAATTGAAAATAACCATTTTTGTTGGCTGCAAATTCTACTGTTAATGCACTTTCTATGTACATATTGCAGATAGAAATTTTGCTTCTAATATCATTTTAAAGAGCAAAGTTTAGTATTGACTACTGTGCTTCACAAACACACAAGAAGTGTTTGTCTTCCTACAATTTCAAGTTCTTATCATTACATGCAACATTTCCTCCAAGTGGGACCTAAGTTCCAAGTACTATTCTCACGATATACATCCTGTATCTCACGTGTTCTGCTTAGTGACAGTGCTAGGGAACAGGATCCCACAGGCTCCAGGAAGTAGAGATGGATAAAGCTTCCCTCACCAAAGCCAGGAAAATGTGGTGTGGTGATTGTCCCTACTGACTGCCTCAGTACTGAAACATTTCTATGCATCTTTTTTTCTTTCAGGAAACTAGGTGATTTTTACAGAATAGAGTAATTAATATTTTTCATCAAAATTTCCCTGTCGATTTTTTAAAGTCTGTCTGCTATTTAATATCACATTGTGGCAGCAATTCTAAATGCCAGTGATAAAATATTCCTCCATGGAGGGAAAATTGTTTGTAAACAATGATCTAGTTAATGCTTCAGTGAATCATCTGTGAGTGATAAAGACAGTGAGTGGAAGTGTCGTGTGTGTGTGTGTGTGTGTGTGTGTGTGTGACAGCATTATCAAGCTAAAATACATATACAACACTGTTCATAATTTCAAAGTATATAACTTCCTAGTCCCTGCATATTCAGATATGTACAAGTGACAAAAGAAATCCTGTGTCTATTAGTAATTACTCCATTTTCCGTTCTCTAGTCTATCCACTCTTGAAAACACTATAGATTTTTTCCATTCTGCCTATTTTACATAAATGGTACCATACTATATATAACATTTTATATCTATTTTACTTCCTGTAGTATTTTCAAAGTTTATATATACTGAAACTTTAACTGGTATTTTTTTTTTCCTTTCTGTGATTCAATAAAATGTTCTGCATAGACAGGTCATATTTATTTATTTATTTATTTATTTTTTTTTTTTCATGTGATGATACATATTTTGCAGTTATTCTCATTTTTAGTTACTACAAATAATGCTATTATGAATAGCTTGGTACTAGTTTTTATGCAGGCCTATGTGTTTTTTTTTTTTTAATTTGTGTTTATTTGTTTGCTTGCTTTGTTTTTTCAAGACAAGTTTTCCCTGGCTGTCCTGGATTCAATTTGCAGACCAGGCTGGCCATGAACTCACAGAGATCTCCCTGCCTCCACCTCCCAAGTGCTGGCATTAAAGGCGTGCACCACCACGCCTGGCTAGACCTATGTTTTTGACATATACTTAGAAGTAGAAATATTGTGTCATATAATAAATACATGTTTAAATATTTGATGAAACACCAACTTATTATCTGCAGTGGCTGAACTGTGTACTGGTATTTTGATTTTCCTACAAGATGAGCATTTCAAATTCTCTACTTTCCCACTTATTCATGTGTGTATTAGTGAAATAATCACCATTCTGAGTATGAAATATGTCATTATGGTCCTTATTTATATTTTCCCCATAAAATGATGAACATCGTTTAATATACTTGTTTGTATATATATATATATATATATATATATATATGCATATATTCATGTTTTCCCCATTTTAAATTGACTTATTCATGATTGATAATTATTCTTAGTAATCATAAAGAATCAAATCAGAGATACAGTTGCAAATTGTATGACATTGTGTTCCCTCTAAAAAAGATATGGCTGAGCACTCAACTGTTACTAATTTTTAGTACATTGGGTATTTGTACGTCTCTGCATTTACATTGCATTACACTGGAAAGAGGGGCATCTCTGGTTAAGGCTGGGAGTAGCATTTGTCTATAGATGTGAACATAGATGTTGAGAAGGCAGTTTGAACTACATCAACGTAATCATACAAGAGTAGTAAGTTTTTCACTAGGGCCTGTGATTACCTTAACCATATTCCCTTTTTATCAGATTTTCAGCAACTTGACTTTGGTCCTGTCAACAGTCAGTTGTGAATTGGAAACAAGCATGGATACTTATACTTCCCTGGGGAACTATTGGCTACTCATGGATTCTAGGAAAGCGGGAGTCATTATTTTCAAGTTATTTGTCCACTGATAATCCTACAGTGTTCCAGTACATAATTGCAAAGCCATGGTCACACAGATGGCTGATTTTAAATTCAGTAGATCAGAAAACAAAATAAAAAGACACTACTATGGGAAAGAGGTGATAGAAGGTAGGTTGATATGGGTGGCATATAAGAGAATTGAGAATGTACTTTGTCCATGTATGACAGCATTAAAAAAGTTTAATTAATAACAACAAGAAAAATTAAAAATATGTCAAAGTCCTAATCCTTAGAACCTAAGAATGTAACTTTATTTGGAAAGAGAACCATACAGAAGTGTTGAGGCCAACATGAGGTTATCAGGTTATAACTGAATATAATCCTAAATGAAGAAGATTAGTGTCTTGTCATAACTGAACACTGAATTCAGAGTTGTGCAGCAGTCCCACAGGAAAGACAATGTGAACACACACACATGTCATGTAAAGGGAGAGGATACCTGAGCTTGCCGAAACCTAGAATACTGATATGGAAAGTATTTTTCCTGGCACCTTTAAAGACAGCACAGCTGAGGCTTCAATTTTAGACTTGTAGTCTGAAAACTGAGAGACTCTAAACTTTTTGTTGTTCTACACCACACAGGTTCATGAGGCTTTATTTTAACAGCCCTGGGAAACTATAACAGAGCGCCAAGCACTATGAAAAGGGAGAATTTCCTGTGTCTCCATTAGAAGGCATAGTTGTTCTGTCTACACTGGCTGCTCCTCTCACATTGACATATCCAGATGAATTGAAAAGGAGTAAAACACCATATAATTTCCACATTTCTCTTCTACAGATCCTCATTTGGACCTCATTGAATATAAAGATTAAAGTTTGTATATATTAGATGCAAAATTAGAATTGTTCATGCCAAAGTGATGCATTTGAGCTCAATAAAGCAATAAATCAATCATAGTTGCCTCCTCATTCATAACCCAGTCAAATAATGAAGACATTTTATTCATGCTATGAAATTTCATCACTACCACTATACTGATTATGTTGTGTAACTTTGTACACATTGTAATAGAATACAGTTAATGGGGTTCATTGTAGGTTTGATAAAGATGACAATGACAATTTGAGATTTAGAAGTCAACAGAAAAAAATACTAGGCCATTTTAGTTGATAGAAATTATAGTATGCATCTCAAACCAAATCAAGTCAAATACTAATAGAAACAATTAAGATAGCCTGTGTTAAAATCCAAATGACAGCACATGCTGGCGAGGTTGTGGAGAAAAGGGGGAACACTCCTCCATTGCTTGTGGGAGTGTAAACTTGTACAACCACTATGGAAATCAGTCTGGCCATATTTTAGAAAAGTTGATGAAGAGCTTTTCCAAATCTCTAGGCTGCCGTTTTGTTCTGATGACAGTGTCCTTTGCCTTACAGAAGCTTTCCAGTTTCATGAGGTCCCTTTTATTGATTGTTGGTCTTAGAGTCTGAGCTATTGGTGTTCTGTTGAGGAAGTTGTCACCTGTGCCAATGAGTTTGAGGCTTTTCCTCACTTTCTCTTCTATTAGATTTAGTGTGTCTGGTTTTCTGTTAAGGGCTTTGATCCACTTGGACTTAAGTTTTTTGCAAGGTGATAAACATGGGTCTATTTGTATTCTTCTGCATGTTGACATACAGTTAGACCACCACTATTTGTTGAAGATGCTATCCTTTTTTCATTGTACGGTTTTGGCTTCTTTGTCAAAATTTAAGTGACCATAGGTGTATGGTTTCAGGGTCTTTGATTCAATTCCATTGGTCTGTTTCTATACCAATACTACATTGTTTTTATTACTATTGTTCTGTAGAAAACTTGGAATAGCTCTACTCAAGACCCAGCCATACCACTCCTGGGTATACATGTAAAAGTTTCCTCACCTATACATAAGGATATCTCCTCAACTATGTTCATAGAAGCTTTATTTGTAATAGGTAGAAGGTGGAAACAACCCAGATGTCCTTCAACCGAAGAATGGATTTAAAAAAAAAATGGTACATTTACACAATGCAATGCTACTCAGCTATCAGAAAAAAGGAAATAATGCAATTTGCAGCCAAATGGATGGAACTAGAAAAGTTCTATCTTGTATGATTACATTGATGTAGTATCAAACTGCCTTCTCAACATCTGTGTTCACATC
The DNA here is from genome assembly GCA_907164525.1 of Lophiomys imhausi. Lineage (NCBI taxonomy): Eukaryota > Metazoa > Chordata > Mammalia > Rodentia > Muridae > Lophiomys > Lophiomys imhausi. The sequence continues at coordinate 4,190,880 of CAJQZJ010000072.1, forward strand.
TATAGACAAATGCTACTCCCAGCCTTAACCAGAGATGCCCCTCTTTCCAGTGTAATGCAATGTAAATGCAGAGACAAATACTCAAGGTGCTAAAAATTAGTAAGTCATCCTGAGTGAGCTAACCCAGATCCAGAAAGATGCGCATGGCATGTATACACTTATAACTGGATTTTGGACGTATAATAAAGGGTAACTATCCTGCAACCGATATATGGAAAGGAACAGGAACAAAGACGTTGTTACCTGTTAGTGGGACACTTCGCCCTGGTGGAGCTGCCATGTAAGCCCCAGTATAAGAGGAAGCTCTTAGCCCTCATGTGTCTGATGAACTGGTGGAGGGATGGTATATCAGGGCACCCCACACTGGAGGAGTAGGATAGATGGGAGAGGGGGTAGAGCATGGGAGGTTGGGAGAGTAGGACTGGGATGGATGAAGGGAGAGGGCTGTGATGGAGATGTAACATGAATTAATAAATAAACATAAAAAAGATAGTCTGTGTTTAGAAAATAGTGTATACAAGTACCTGCTAATCAAGTGAGTGAGTTGTAGATAACTGTTCTTTCCATGTCACTGATGGTTATATCTTTATCATATTTTGCATATAGCCTGACAAAACACAAGTTCTTTAGAGAAGAAAATCATGGAAACTCTTCATTGAGAATTATTTGGTAAATGATACACATTTTATTTAAAAAATAGTTTAATTAATTCACAAAATATATGATTATTGACCTCAAAGTCTCTAAATACCTGCATAATGATATAATGACTTCACTCCAGAGATCAAATGAATGAATCTGCTCAGAGACCCAGCAAGTCTTTACTTGTGTCATAGAAAACCTAAGGTTCTTAATCTTAAGTTAATTGAAGGATTCAATATATTCTGTCCTAATTTTGCTCTCAGAGAATAAATTTTTGGAATAAAATGTGTTGAGGGAATGTGGGATACTACTGATTACATACATGTCTTTCATTTAAGGAAATTATTTTCCTTTCTGTCAAACTCTACTTTAGCAAAACTTTAGGTCTTATTTAATAGGAGAGAGGTGAGAGCCAAAAGCTTGGAAAAAGGAAGGTATTAAGTGCTAATATGGGTTCTTCGTAGAAGAGGGGAAGAAACAAGCCTCGTATTGCATACTTATTGGGTTTCTTTTGGGGGGGGGGTTGTTGTTTTGTTTTTTTCAAGACAAGGTTTCTCTAAAAGCCTTGGCTGTCCTGGAATTCACTCTGTAGACCAGGCTGGATTTGAACTCACAGATATCCTTTTGCCTCTGCCTCCCAAGTACTGCAATTAAAGGCATGTGGCAGCAAACCCTGTAAATTTTCTTATCTAAACATGATAGCAGTTCTCTGATCCATCCTCTCCTTCCTTCCCTTTCTTATCATCCTCTCCATCACTACCATCATCATCACCATCACCATTCTTCAATACAAATAAACTGAAGTCACAGAGGGGAAGTGATTTATCAAAGCTCATACAGCCAGTGAAAGGGCACTCTATAAGCTACCACATTTCACAACACTGCCTCCACAATTCAGTTTCCAGGAAATAAAACAGCTTTTAAGACCTGGTCACAAAATATAGTTCTCTTAGACATATTTGAGCTAGCATCTTAGTAATGTCACTCTATAGTGTTTATAACTTATAGTGTGTGAAATGTGTCCCTTTTAATTTATAATCTGGTCCCCTTGTGTCTTGTGTTTTCCTGGGATATATTTCAGATCTGAGGAAGTTTGTATTTCAGAATGATTCATACTGTTCTGCGAACTGCAAGGAAGGAATAAAATAAATACTCTCTTGTTGATCAAGTGTGTGTATTTGTGAGCAGAAAGAAATACTATCTAAATTTGTGTCATGTTTTGGATCACCAGTAATTAATACACTGAGATGTCAATATACTGTGTTGTTTACATACAAAGTAAAAGTCAAGCAAAGGAAAACTCTTTTGTCTAACAGTAGACATTTCTTCTACTCATATTCCTTCTTGGACTTGTCAGATTAAAACAAAACAGACCTGAGTCATCCTGTCATTATATTTGACCTCAATTTCATTTAAAAGACAGGAGAAATTATTTTAGAGTTGTAGTATTGATTAGGCTTTAGGAAAACATCCATCTTAGAATTTGATTGTCTTAGTCAACATCCATTTGTCAAGAATGCTTCAGTTCTGGAAATTAAATAAAAATGCAGACACTTAACTCTAATCTCATTAAGAAAATAATATTTATGGAAGTTAGCAGATTTTAAGGACAAAATATTAGTATGAAGTTCTGAGGCTTCAATGCTTTCTTGGAAGTGTTTCTAAGTGATTTGAGCAAGGACACAACTAACAGGACTGCTTTCAATGGCAAGGAACACATTTAAACATATGCTAACATCTGACACTGAGTTTCCCTTCTCTTTATTTTTTTCTTTTCTTTTCTTTTTCTTTCTTTTTTTTTTGAATCTCCTGATTCCAGTTCAGACTATTCTGGCTCTGTGATGCTGACTGACTGGACTGTGACCCTGCTCAGCATGTGAAGAAGCAGGGATTTCCAGCCAGCTCTTCACTACTGCCAATGAGATTAGAGGTATGCAGACAGAAGGGTTTCCCCAGCAAGTGGGCCTTGTACTCAGGTCCTCTAGCAGGCTGAGTCCTGCTGAGTAGGCTTTACTAACATATGAACATGAAAGAACACCTTTCTTCTGATTGCTACTTGTTTCTATAGAAACAAGAAAGAATGTGTTCTTTTGCTAAAAATTTCCCCTAAAGGTTTCGCTAGTACTGTATGAAACACATAATTTTTTTTTTGTTATCACAGTCCTCCATTTAGAGCATCATTTAACTGATCAAAGAACAATGGACTGTCTAAAGATGAGTGGAAGTGTCATTTGAAAAAAGAAAAAACAAATCCTATCAGCTTGGTGCATGATGCATCCATGGTAGTTCATTTCTCTTGTGACATTTTGGGACTTAAGACTCTAATATTTTAGTGTAAATATTTGAAACAATAGTATATCAGAGAGTTAAAAGGGGTCAACAAGGCATTTACTCAGCCAGGGGCTGAATTTTTAAAAGTTGGAATACTTCAACATTTACAGTATTTAAGTAAACTTTGCCCATCTATGTCACCATAAGTTATCCTTGACAATTCCAGAGCTACCTACCACAGGAACACAAGTCACAGCCTCAATGCCTGTGTGACTTTGCTTCCAGATAATGGCTGTGCTTCCCTGCTTTATTACTGTGTGCCTCTCTCCAGGGACCACATTTGTTCAGGAGTTGTGAAGGCTAGTAAATATTGTACCTGTCCTCTTGTAATCACCAAGCAAACAGACTTGCCTTCTATCACATAAACACCAGAGCTGTTAGGTCCCAACAAAGGTAGAATTAGGGTGGCAGTGCAGAATTGAGAACAGGGATCTATACAGTATAAATCAAGACTAAAACCACAGTATAGCTCATGTACCTAGTTCTCTATTTTTTCAATTTTTCCTTTATTAGTAAATATTGATTGAGTGTCTAGTATTTTCTAGCTACATGGTTTAATACTGCAGGTAAGGTGAAAACCTAAGCAATAAAATTATACTTTTTTTCCACCTGGAGTCTGTAGTCTATCATGGGAGACATGTATAAAACACATAATGACACAAATAATTAATGAATTCCAAAGAGTAAAAAAATGCTATGAAACTAAAAATACCATTGATGCCTAATAGAGAGTCTGAAATAGCCTAGATAACATTGAACACATACAAGTGATTTTCTGGTGCTTTCTTTGCAAAAAGAAAAAAGAAAAGAAAGAAAAAGAAAAACCTACAAAGTAGGATTTTATTTAAGGCACCATTAACTTGAAGCTTGAGCATATTTTCCATAATCATAGCATTGTTAGACATTTTAACAGCTGAATTGTTCAGCATTTAGGGATGAATAGTTTTCTCCAGAAATTTGTTAAGGACCAGGACACTGCAGACTTCACCAGTAGCTCATGTAGTGTTTAAACTCATCCTAAGTCTAGAAGTTTCTGCCTAGCTACAAATATATCAGTCATAAAGTAACTTCTTCAGTTATGCAGTGCTGCATTTCATTGCTCAGATTCAAATAGGCAGCCAACGTCAAGGAGACAGCCAATGTCTGAGAGCTGATGCTGCTCTCATTCAGAAACACAAAATCACGCATATCATACAATAAACATATATTGGTATTCTTTTTTCTACTTCAACTTTTTTCAATATTTATTTATTTATTTAAGTTACATCTTAATCACAGTCCTCTACTTTTATTGTTTTGTTGTTATAAGAATAAAAGCCCTCTCTTGCTCTTCCCCACTCTTCTGCTCTCCTCCTCTCTCTTTCTCCTTCTTCTTCTTCTTCTTCTTCTTCTTCTTCTTCTTCTTCTCCTCCTCCTCCTCCTCCTCCTCCTCCTCCTCCTCCTCCTTCTTCTTCTTCTTCTCCCTCTCTCTTCCAATCCTTCTTGTTCTCTTCTCTCCCCTCTCTGTCTCCTTCCCCCACTCTGTCTCAGATCCTCTCCCTCCCCCTCCCCATCTCTCTCTCTCTCTCTTTGAATCCCTATATTGTTTCTCTTCCCCTCTCGTATCCAATAAAAATGCATTAATATAACTTTTTAAAAAGAAAGAAAAGTGCATTTTATTGGACTAAAAGGGGGAACTTTTGGGGGGAAAAGATACATCTTAAATTTAAAAGAAAGCAGATAGAGAGTGAGGGAGAAGAGGGTATATTGGTATTCTTAACCAATCAGTTTGATATGGAACAATCATTTCAGGCTTTTGTTATTTTTAAACTATGTTATTCAAAGCTTGTAATTCTTGGAAGAAACTGACATATGATTAAACTAAGGGCATTTCCAGTGGATAGATGTTTAGAAGTTAGCCCCACTTGGGTTTGAGCCCTGACTATGTTTTCCAGCAACCAATAAAATTAGGCAAAATGATGGTACTTTTGATGATTGATTTTCATACCTGTAACATGAGGGAAATAGTAATTTACTGAAACCAAGCATTATATAAAATAATGCATATAAACTATCTGTCATAATGCTTGACAACTCTGGTAAGGAAAATTACTAAAAAATATGCACATATATCTGACAAATTCTCATTTTGAATAGTACACATGCATATGTACATATACTTCCAACCTAGCTTATTTATATATACATATACATATATATGTATACATTTACATATATGCATATATGTATATATAAATGCCTATATACTTATAAGTATATATGTATATATTTATATATATGTATGTATAGATATCTAACTTTTTAAATTGTTTTTACTCTAATTGTCTTATGATTTGAATGGGATGCATAATTGCTGTGCAATGAATGACTCTTGAAAACAAAGACAAATAGGAATAGGTTGATATTTAAATTAAAATTTTAAGGTTTATTTGTTTTTATTTTATATGTACAGGTGTTTGACCTACATGTACGTCTGTGTAGTATGTGTGTGCAGTACCTTCTGCGGCCAGGAGATGGCATTGGATCACATGAGACTGAATGTACAGATGGTTATAAGCACCACCATGTGGATGTTGAGAACCACAAACTGGATCACATAATATATTAAAATATAATACGCATTATATGCTAAAGACCTTAAAATCTTTCCAGCTCTCTTTCTTAAGAATAAAAATGAAATCATCCCCAATATAAATGTTTGCAAATTTTTGCTAATGATGCCTAAGAGGGAATACTGAATAAAGTATTTAAAAGTCATTTTTATAGCCTACGAAGAGAATATAAAAGAGGAAAAATGTTTACATATCATAAATACATATTTTGGAAAATATAAATTACACAGTGCTCCTCCAAGTACAGAGATATTCAACTCTTCCATTATATGTAATGGTCCAATATGTATATATATATTTCTTTCTATAGTCTCAAAGCCACATATATTGTGTTCTTATTTGAGATCAGTGGTCCGGAAATTATACTCTTCCCCAAGGACACTCATGTTACCATTGAAAACAAGCATTGTGTTCTTGTCTCTTAATTTCAATTCTATGTATTATATTTAAGTTTCCATTTTAGTTTTAACCACTGAAAAGAACAGAGCTTTTCTGTGTAGAATGCACTCAGGACCATGGGATATAGTTAATATGCAGATATGGGAAAGAGCCATAGAAATTGAGCATAATATAAACTAGAAGAAACATGGAGAGAAGTATAAAAACAGTGTGAAGAAGTCCAAGATGACTGTTCAGAAGAGGTTGCTTTTAAACTAAGCATTGAAGATTATTGAGCCTCTGGCAATGGAAAAAGCAAGGGAGCTCGCTTACTGTCCATCAGAAGGACAAAAGGAAAGGCACTAAAGACATACAAAAATAAATAATCAAGAATCAGGAAAGGTGTCAATTTACAGAGTATAGGGGTAAAGAAAAAGCATTAGATAGCACATCAAGAAACCTCCAATTCCAGAGGAGTGGGATGGAAGGGTTAGGGGGTATAGGTTGGGAGGGCGGGACTGGGAAGGGTGGAAAGAGGACACTATGGTGGAGATGTAACCTGAAGCAATAAATAAATAAATTTATTAAAATAAATAATAAAAATAAAGAAACAGTATTCACAAAAAAGAAACTTCCAAAATGGAATGTCAGATAATGACCATGTTTTTTTTTTTTTTTTTTTTTCTAAAAAGAAGAAGCTGCCATATACTTTGGAACAAAATAGCTTTTCTTGCAGACAGCTCATTGCTTCTAGTACATCACAGGAATGAGATAGTTCTCTAATTGTATAGACAGTTTGGACTTCCATTTGTTAACAATTTCTTCATTGGATATCAAGTATAGCCTAATGATAGTACATTTGGCACCTCAAATGTCTCAGAAACAAGAGTAATGTACATTTTTCTAGGATTGTGTTCAGTAATGATGGAGAATTAAAAATATTACGATACTTGTGCCAATGAGTTCCAGGGTTTTCCCCACTTTCTCTTCTAGTACATTTAGTTTGTCCAGTCTTATATTAAGTTCTTTAATCCACTTGGACTTAAGTTTTGTACAAGGTGATAAGTATGGGTCTAATTTCATTCTTTTACATGTGGACATCCAGTTGGACCAACACCATCTGTTGAAGATGCTGTCCTTTTTCCATTGTATGGTTTTGCCTTCTTTGTCAAAATTTAAGTGACCATAGGTGTATGGTTCATTTCTGGGTCTTCAATTCAATTCCATTGATCCACTGATCTGTTTCTATACCAGTACCATGCTGTTTTTATTACTATTGCTCTGTAGTACAGCTTGAAATCTGGGATGGGGTGAAAACTTCCTGAAAAGAACACCAACAGCTCAGGATCTAAGACCAGCAATCAATAAATGGGACCTCATGAAACTGAAAAGGTTCTGTAAGGCAAAAGACTGCTATTCGAACAAAATGGCAGCCTACAGATTGGGAAAAAAAATTCACCAACCCCACATCTGACAGAGGGCTAATATCCATTATTTAAAAAGAACTCAAGAAATTAAATGCCAAGAAACCAAATAACCCAATCAAAAAATGGGGAACAGAGAATTCACAAAGGTGGAATTCCTAATGGCTGAGAGACACTTTAAGAAATGCTCAGCATCCTTAATCATCAGAGAAATGTAACTCAAGATGACTCTCAGATTCCATCTCATACCTGTCAGAATGGCTAAGATCAAAAGCTCATATGACAGCACATGCTGGCAAGGGTGTGGAGAAAGGGGAACCCTCCTCCATTGCTGGTGGGAGTGTAGACTTCTGCAACCATTATGGAGGTCAGTTTGTCGATTTCTTAGAAAACTTGGAATAGCTCTGCCTTGGGACCCAGCCATACCACTTCTGGATATACATCCAAATTATTCCTCACTGAATCACAATGAAGTTTCCTCATCTATGTTCATAGTAGCCTTATTTGTAATAGCTAGAAACTGGAAACAACCCAGATGTCCCTCAACCGAAGAATGGATTTAAAAATTGTGGTACATCTACACAATGAAATAATACTCAGCTATCAGAAACAATGAAATCATGCAATTTGCATCCAAATGGATGGAAGTAGAGAAGCTCATCCTGAGTGAGATAACCAGACCCAGAAAGATGCACATGGCATCTATTCACTTAGAGTCAGATTTTAGCCATATAGTATAAGATAACTATGCTACAGCCAATGTACCAAAGGGAAGAGGAAGATAGACTTTGTTACCTGTCCATGAGACACTTTGTCCTAGTGGTGCTGCCTTGTAGGCACCCAGTGTATGAGGAGGCTCTTGGTCCTCCATATGACTGCTGAACTGGGGCAGTGGACTGATATGTAGGGACATTCCACTCCAGAGGAGTGTGATGGAAGGGATAGGGGGTAGAGGGTGGGAGAGCAGGACGGGGAGGGGCAGAAAGACGACACTGTGATGGAGATGTAACCTGAAGTAGTAAATAAATTTTTTTTTTAAAGAAAATATTATGATACTGCAAGACAGGTAAATGTCTCTATGCATTTCTCGAATCATTGCACAGTGAGGGAAAATGATTTACAGAACATTTTATTTTTATTATATTCTTCTTTATCTGATATATCAAGGACTCATTCTTAATATATAGGAAGGCCCTTATTTTATTTCTCATATTTACCCACATCCCATACATAAAAGGTAGGTAACTATCTATGAGGGCCATTTATCATTATTTCTTCCCATCCTTTGAACAAAAATGCATAAAACACATGCTATTGTAAGATGGACCCACAGACACTAGAATAATCAAGGGAATATGACACAGTGTTTTGTCTACATAAATTGATTTCATATTCAAGCACACCCTAAAATAGATTCCACAAATGTTATACATCCTACAATGGAATGGAGAATACACAGGAAGCACCAGAGTGCTGCTAGTTACTTTTATTTGTTATAATTTTACTGTTGTCTTGTTCAAGATATAACTTCCTTAGCAAATAAAATTTCTTTAGAGAATTCATTTCAATAAACTCTATATATACAAACAATAAAATATAACAAATAACACCGAAACCTGGGAAGCCATACTCAGCTCTCCTTTCACTCAGTCCCATCCATGAACCACACACACACACACACACACACACACACACACACACACACACACACAGAGAGAGAGAGAGAGAGAGAGAGAGAGAGAGAGAGAAAGAGTGAGAGAGAGAGAAACAGAGAGACAGAGAGAGGAAGGGAGGAGGAGAGGAGAGGGAGAGAATCCCTAAGTGACACTTGAGGATTCACTTTTAACCTATCAGCAGCTCCATTTATTGCCCTGCTCTCCATTCAGCACATTAGCTTCATATAATACCAGTCTCCCTTAATTTCCCTTGCTTCTCTATGGCTTGTAGAAATGTCTATCAGATCATGCTTCCACCCCTCCCTTAAACTCCTTGAAAAGCACCTCATTCAGGCAGAATGGAATTCAAATATTTTATCTGGGTCTTTGAAGTACCCACAAATCTGGTCCTTGTCTATTACCATAACTTCATCTTCTATAGCATTACCCTCTTTAAAGAGATCTTTTTGTTCCTTCAACAAGTCACATGTGACCATGTCCTGAAGCCTACTGTAATTATACCACTACCTCCTTAAAATGTCTCCCCGAGATCCTCACTTGACCAACCATTTCTCATTATTCAGATATCAGCTACCTGTTTCAGACTGCCAAGGCTAATGGGAGACCTCTTTGCTTTTACTTCCATAATTCTGTCTTGCTATCCTGTTTTATTTTCTACATATCATCTTTCACAATATGAAGATGGATTATGTTTTTATTAACTTTTTTTCATAGTTGCCCACCCAACAAGAACATAAGAAGCCTCATGAAAAACACCATCTTCACCACTGGTCTATCAGAGTGCAACTCAACACTGAGCTTTCTACATGTCCTTTGCAAGGAATGGGGGCAGGGGGGGACTTGTGTGGTGGTGTCATATGGTTTTAGTGCTAGTACCTACAAAGTTAAAAAAGGAAGATTGCCATATGTTCATTGCCCATTTATGCTATGTAAGTGAACTCCAAGTCAAGCTGGCTATGTTATTGAAGGAAGGGGAATGAGAAATATAGAAGGAGGAGGAAGGAAGACCACTATAATTCTTGGGGATAAGGATGATTCAGTACCAACTCAAGGCAAGTATTTTCAGGTTTATTTGGTATTTAATGCTCCATTATGTCTATGGTCTTGGTTGTCAATGAGCTTGTAGTAATGAAGGAAATACAGTTATATAGATTGCTTTCTTGACTTCTTAAGCCAGGAGATAGAACTGAGGCATGCTGCAAACTTAGGATAACTATACTACAACCAATTCACCAAGGGGAATAGGAACATAGACTTTATTTCCTATCAATGAGACACTTTGCCCTAGTGGTGCTGCCTGGCAGGCCCCCAGTGTATGAGGAGGCTTGTGGCCCTCTATGACTGCTGAGCTGGGGGTGGGGGGACTGTTATGTAGGGACACTCCACTCCAGAGGAGTGGGATGGAAGGGATAGGGGGTAGAGGGTGGGAGGGCAGGACAGGGAGGGGTGGAAAGAGGACACTGTGATGGAGATGTAACCTGAAGTAATAAATAAATAAATTTAAAAAAAAGAATCTATAGAAAGGTTGGGGAGTATCCCTAGGACAAGGAGACAAGAAGAAATGTTAGAGGTTCTGCATTTCTGAGATACTTAGCAATAGTGAGCTGCAGTGATTGTGATTTTGATTCTTTCTTCTTTGTAAGAATTAGTATTTTCTTCCTGAATGATTATTACCCACCATTTAGCCATGGATTTTTAATACTACATCAATACCCAGTTCCAGAACAACACAACCTGTGCCCATCTGATAGAGCAACCTGACAATTGAGCAAATGTGGTCAAGGAAGAAATCAGTGTGACTAGTCACTTGACATTAAATATGGTGCCATTCACTGTTTGTGTTTTCTTAAATTGCTAAAGTGCAGGACAATAGTGAGAGGCATGCAACTCACCATTTTCACTAGCATTTCCCCTAATTTGGTATAATAATTCTCCAGCATCTTATAGATAATGTTAAAATTTAAAAATCCTCAGTTCTAATACTAAATCCTTTACATGTGAGGAACCAATTACACTACTGACTTTTGTTTCTAAAATTTGAAGTGATCATGTATATTATATAACATGCCCCTGTGGTGGAAGTTATGATTCCTTTAGAAACATGGTGGTGTTGAATGAATGTGTTTTTTGTTTTAGTCTCAAGTATGGAATGTGGGGATGCTTTGTCCACTTTGAAGAGCAGACACATGAGAAGGGCATGAAAAACATCCTGATGGAAGAGTGTATGATGTTTTGCCATCCAGAAACTGTCATGTGTGAGGAACATGCTTTTTGCTGGAAAACATTCTTTGATGGATGGACTCCTTGAAAAGCATGTGATCTTGGTCAACAGTAAGTATGATAGGGTGATGTTAAGCATTCTAAATGTTAATTAATTGGTACTGTTTGCTGTCTGTTACTTACATTGTCTCTGATTGGTTAAATAAATGCTGAGGCCTGGAGATTGGGCAAAGACAGAGGTAGGCAGGACTAAGGTGTGCAGCCTCAGAGACAGTGAATATCTTGGGAAGAGGAAGCTTCAAGAGAAGCAAGGAGCAGGAAGAAGGAGGAACACAAGCCATGGGGTAGATTAAAGAAGATCATTACATGTGGCCTGGAACATCGGCATAGCATGGAGAATAGCAGTCCAAAGGGGCATATGTATATATGGGGTCATATTTTGATAATAGAATTATGAGGTAGCTTAGATGGGCTAGGATTGCACATTTCAGGCCAAGGCTTCTTAAAATCCTGTGATGTCTGTGTGCTCATTTATAATGACGGGTTAAGGATTAGCTACTACTGAAACAATTAACAATAATATAAATACTGGGAAATAATTTAACTAGCCAATTTTTTTTCTACATATGGCACCCAAGTAAGGCAATTAGAATCCATGCTTACAGCCTGAAAAGGCCTTATTGAAAAAAAAATCCTAGCCAAAGAGCAGGAACTGAACCTAAATGTGTTTCAAAGGTGGGGCTCCCTTAACAAAAACTACTGCCTTACAACAAGGGTGGAGAACTAAATGCTTATATGCTAAATAATCAGCACCCTTCTAAACAGAGCTTAAGAGAAGAATTAACAGCCCAGATTAAAAACAGAGGAATTCATAATGTCTCAATATGTTTGGATTCCAATTGAGTTTGTTTCTCTTAGCATGATTTTTACACTGACAATTGTGGTTCTATGTATACTTTTTGAGAAAGATCCGACTAGGGTAGGCTTAAGGAAGAGAGATTACAGATGGAATGCCAAGTTGCAGACAATAAAAGTGGGAGAACGAGGGAGGCCCTTCCCGATAGATAAGAAATTGATGGTAGCTAGAGCTCACAGCTCCATGTCTACTAGATGTTTGTCAAGAGTCTCTGGGAAAGGCCTACCAAGGATATACAGCCAAAGCTAGATTCCAGGGAATAATGAACAGAGGTTTTTAAAATTTATGTATTTATTGTTTCAGGTTACATCTCCATCATAATGTCCTCTTTTGACCCTTCCCAGTTCTGCCCTCCCACCCTCTACCTCCTAACACTTCCATCCCAATCCTCTGGAGTAGAGTGTTCCTACATAACAGTCACCGCCCCAGTTCAGCAGACATAGAAGGGCCAAGAGCCTCCTCATACACTGGGGGCTACAAGGTAGCACCACTAAGGCAAATGTCTCATTGACAAAAATTCTATGTTCCTCTTCCCTTTGGTATGTTGGTTGTAGTATAGATATCCTGTACTATATAGCTAAAATATTACTATAAGTGAATAGATGCCTTCTGAGTCTGGGTTAGCTCACTCAGAATGAGCTTCTCTAGTTCCATCCATTTGGCTGCAAATTGCATAATTTCCTTGTTTCTGATAAGTGAGTAGTATTCCATTGTGTAGATGTACCATAGTTTTTTAATCCATTCCTCAGTTGAGGAACATATGGGTTGTTTCCAGTTTCTAGCTATTACAAATAAGGTTGCTATGAACATAGATGAGGAAACTTCCTTGTGATTCAGTGAGGAGTCTTTTGGATATATACGCAGAAGTGGTATGGCTGGGTCCCGAGGCAGAGCTATTCCAAGTTTTCTAGGATATCGCCAGACTGACCTCCTTAGTAGTTACACCAGCCTGCACTCCCATCAGCAATGGAGGAGGGTTCTCCTTTCTCTTCACCATCGCCACCATGTGCTGTCATTTGAGCTTTTGATCTTAGCCATTCTGACATGTATGAGATGGAATCTTGGAGTCGTCTTGAGTTGCATTTCTCTAATGATTAAGGATGTTGAGCATTTCTTAAAGTGTCTCTCAGACATTAGGAATTCCTCCTTTGTCAATTCTCTATTTAGCTCTGTTCCCCATTTTTAAATTGGATTATTTGGTTTCTTGGCATTTAATTTCTTTAGTTCTTTATAAATTTTGGATATTAGCCCTTTGTCAGATGTGGGGTCCGTGAAGATTTTTTCCCAATCTGTAGGCTCCCGTTTTATGAGCAGAGTTTTAATTACAACATGAGATGACACAGACCATGGCTTTTGGAATGTTCTTGTTTCTTTGCTTGATTTTTGTTTACATATCAGCGGGAGGTAAAAAGGATATTTTTTTTTGTTTAGCAATGCTAAAATATAAGAATTCTTAAGATATAAAGAGAAAGCAGTCACACACTGGTCTCCTTAGATGTGGTTCTCCCACAGGAGAACAGGTTTCAAGAGACATTTTAGCCCCTAAGAACAATATGTTAATTGCTGGGCCTGGTGGTTCACACCTTTAATCCCTGCACTTGGGAGACAAATACAAGTGGATCCCTGACCTTCACCAAGGTCATTCTAGTCTACAAAGTAAATCCAGGACAAGGATACACAGAGAAATCCTGTCAGGAAAGATAGATAGATAGATAGATAGATAGATAGATAGATAGATAGATAGATAG
>CAJQZJ010000072.1:4204836-4252518 GCA_907164525.1 Lophiomys imhausi
TAGATAGATAGATAGATAGATAGATAGATAGATAGATAGATAGATAGGTTAATTGTAATAAATTATATATTTTTAGAACAAAGGAATCAAACACCAAAGAAGACAAGACAAGCCCAGATGGTCCAGCCTCACAGACTGTTCCAGCCAGGACTTCAATAAAGCCCTGAACTTTCCTATCCAAAGTTCAACTTCAGAGTACAAATTGTTCAGGATATTGAAATTGTTGAATGCATAGAGACTGGACAACAAATGTTACAATTAACTTACTTAACCATTTTGCCATTTTACTTGAGTCCCCAAACAGGTTTCCTGCATCCCAAATCAGCAAGAAGTAATTTTAAGAGAATGATGCCCCATTCCCAAAAGGTGGGGTGGATGATTTTTTTGGTCATTGGGTATGTTATAAATGTTGTTTAGGGGATTGATTACAAACTGTAAATGGTCTTGTTAAGCAAGATATACGAGATTAGATTCAAGGACTTTTCTATTTCTTTTTCTTTTTCTCTATCCTTTCTCTCTAATATAGGGGGAAGGACTTGAAAAGAAAAATAAGGGGAATATGTGTATATATTATAGAAATGATAAGATATAAGGGTAGATTATTGAATCTTCTCTGAAACTTAAAAACAATTGTTATTCTCAAATAAGGTTATCTTTTGATACATTGGTATAGAATTTTGTATATTGATAAAAAATAAGATGGATTTTGCTTCATTAGTATAGAATTTTATATTTTGACACATAGTATGTATATTTCAACTCTTATATAAGGTATTATGCCTATATAACTCATTTAAAAGTATAGGTTAATTTCCAATCCTCAAATAAGACTTGCCAGTCAAGATCCTGGTCATGTCAAATACTAGTCTTAATTTATCACAAAATTGACTTACTAGGTTAAACAGATAATAAGTGGTTAAAATATACAGTTTGTTTGTTCATAGGTAGATAGATAGATGATAGATAGATAAATTTATAAATCAATAGATGTCTCCAAAACCCTCAGAGATGTACATAAAATGGCAGAAGTATAAATGGAGGCCCCAGAAACATTCAGGGGCTTTTTACTTGGCATTGATTCTCATTGCTGCTTCACTTTTAAAGACTCCAGATAATGCTTTGCCAAAATTTGCTGCTGCTGAAACTTGCTGAAGACTGTGGCCCAGGTCAGGGCCCTGTTTGGGGTCAAGAAAGGCTCTGCTGCTTCTTCAGCTGTCCTTTCTGGTGCTCTTGGTTAGCTGTTTTCCTGTTGCTGCTGACTGCTTTGTTCCCATTGCTGCTTATATACTGATTTGACTGGACTCCTGACAAATCATCCCAAAGACCTATGACTAAACAGATCTACACTATGCTTCTAATAATATCCTTTCTCCTGTACCATGGGTCTGTGGGTAGGAAACAGGTGTATAAGATATTAAAATAAATGGTTTAAAAGTACACCTTCATGCCCCACTTGGTTTTATTTTCTCTAGTTTAAAAAATAAAGGTTTTTATCATAGAATGAAACATTTAAGTTAAGAGCAACTTACCACTCTGTCATCATCATAAGAATTCAAAATAGAATATGACTCTCAAAAACAATATAAAATACTCCTTAAATAGCTTAACTACAGTAAGCTGGTGCACTAAACCTAGTTTTGCAAGGGATATTTGGTATTTCACATGTCTTTTTGGAACCAAGGCAAGAAGGAAGTCATCCCCTAGAAATTCTGGTTCAATAGAGGGAAGGTGGAATATGAACATCTTAAAATGGATGCCCTCCCATAATATTCTGAGGTAGACCCTTAACTGAGAAAGGACCATGCCCCTGAAGGAAACTACTTAGAACACACTGACTGCTACCACTTGGTAAAACATCATCACTGTTCTAAGACTTTGGAACTTTGGAGGAAAATATTCCTTGAATTTTCCGTAAGCAAAGAAATGAAAGCAATGCTTGGGAAGGAGTTTTCATAAATGGGCTTCATCCTTTCTTGGCTTTTTGTAAAATTGTAGAGTGGGTTTCATCAGCATACTTTGAGCAAAGGACACTCCCTGGTTGTTGATTGTAATGAAAATCAAACCAGTGAATGGCACCTTATTTGATGTCAAATGACTAGTCTGACTGATTTCTTCTTTAAGTACAGTTGCTCAATTGTCATGTGAGTGTATCAAGTGAGCACAGGCTGTGCTGTTCTGAAAGTGGATATTGAAGTGCATTATTAGGAATTCATGCTTAAATGGTAGTTAAAACCAGTTAGTTCTTCTCCATAAGACTTTTAGTTCCCAAAAGGAAGTCAAGATGGACCCACTAAAGTTTATATTTAGGAATCTTAATCCATTAATGAGTTGAAAAACTCTCAGGTTATTCTTATTTGCTCATTTAGGTTGTTCATTCATTTGAATATTGTCTCCAACAACCAGAAAATATGTTTGAGTCCCTAAATAACCTTTCATGAGCATTGAAAATACAAGATATGTTCTTTATTCCAAAGAAATAATGCCCTTCTGAAAAAGGAGATTTCTCCAAATAAATAATTACAGTCACATGGCGGCAGCTGGAAGGAGATCTACAAACTGGTTCCGAAACTCAGAAAAGAATACATATTTACTGAAACCATGAGGGATGGTGGAAAGAGAAATCAGAAAAATTACTTCAAAGATGACAGCAGAGCTGAGTTTTAAAGGAGAGCTCTCTTGCTCTCTCTCTCTCATCTCTCTGTCTCTCTCTGGCTCTCCATCTCTCTGTCTCTCTGTTTCTCTGTGTGTGTGTGTGCCTGTGTCTGTGTTTGTCTCGCCCTGTTTCTCCCCAGCTCTCCCCAATTCTCCTGTGTCTGTCTGTCTGTCTGTCTATCTGTCTCTCTCTCTCTCTCTCTCTCTCTCTCTCTCTCTAGTGTGTGTGTGTGTGTGTGTGTGTGTGTGTGTGTGTATGCATTCATGTGCCTCTGTGTCTGTCTCTCCCTGTTTCTACCCAGGTCTCCTTGGTCCTCTCTGTCTCTGCCTGTCCCTGTCTCTGTCTCTCTCTCTCTGCCTCTCTCTCTCTCTCTCTCTCGCTCTCTCTCTCTTTTTCTTGCTCCCTCTCACACATATACATATGTAGGTACACATACAAACTCAATCAAAAAAATGTAATTGAATGTAGTATTTTAAAAATCAAAATTAAGGGATTTATTTTTGTGTTTTTTGTTTTTGTTTTGATTGTTTTGAGGTTGTTGTTGTTGTTGTTGTTTTCCCTCAGGCTCCAGTATGACTGAGAACTGCACTAGTACAGATTCTGTGCCTGTTTAAAATTTTCATCTTTTGTTCATTATAGATTCATTTTTGTGCTTATTTTGGGGTTTTCAAATACCACATCAAAATACTACTCATCTCAATTATTGGGATTTTAATTTGTGACATGTGGCCCATCCCTAAGCTAAGCAATCTGTATGATGCAGGGATAGAAAATAACACCCTTTTGCCACTCAGTCATCTGAAGCACAGCAAAGTCAACTGCCAAACTAGTTTTTCTCACTGGGATAAGCTTGTCTCTTAGTAGTGGAAGCCTTGGTGCTCATTCCCATTTCAAAATTTTACACAATGAAATCTTCCAAAGCTGATAATGAAAGATGGAGCATTCAACAGGCTTGTCCCTGAATGGGATGTTGGGTATCTGCTGTTGTTTCCACTCAGTGAAGTTAGCCCTTCAGAAAATAGTCATATTCAGTCAGCAGATCGATGAATGGTATCCATTGCTATTTTTGCCCCTTCACTAATTCAATGCATTTGGCACCAGCAAATCAGTTTCCTTTTGTAAAGTAAGCCTAATGAGCTGGTGCCAGTCTGTCAGAGAGGAAATATTTGCAAGAATTCCAAGTTTTAACCTTTATATTACAATGTCATTACCAAGAGGTGATTTTATCTGAAAGTTTATGTTTTTCTAACATATTTAGAATTAATCATGAGAGCATACATGTTCTCTATTGCTTCTCAATATTTCTCTTGCTGTAAAGGAGAGGATGGTTCTGCAAACCAAGCTTGATGACAGAACAGCTCTATAGATAGGTCTGTATGTGATACATGAGAGTACTGACTCTATGTAAAACAACATCCAAGAATCAGGCTCCTGACTTCAAAGGTACAGCATGCTAAGCAAGGGGAACTCATAGCTTCCCCCCAACCCCTGCATCTTCCTCTCACTGTTAGAGCACCAAACCTCATTGATTTTGGTCTGAATATATGCTATAATTTGTTCCTCATCAGAGCCACTTGCCTGCATAACTCTACTAAACCAAAGTAAAATATAACCGAGATGGATAAAGTAAAATGGGAACAGAAAAAAAATCAAACAAGTAAGCCCTTGGAAAATCCACCACTTGTGCTTGGATTCTTTCTTTCATTTAATCAAATTTGTTTTACTTTTTAAAAATGCTGGAACAGTCCCTTTTATACCTCCACCCACCCAAGATACAATAAATTATGGTTTTATCCATATCACATGTATTGGACTGGCAAATATGCAGGTTCCTTGTCGGGTTATTTTGAGTTTAAATTCCTTCTCTGTCTTTTATAAGCTCTGCATTTTGGTCATTACTTAATCTCTCTGTGCACAGACCTCCCACCAGTAATATATATATATATATATATATATATATATATATATATATATAAAGTTGTCAAAAGTCACTGATGTATGAATTAAATCACTATCACTCTCAAGAGCTGAAAAATCTAAGGATGAAGATGTTCAAATGAAACCAGATATGAATTCCCATGGCCATTCTTAAAGATGGAAGTAGAAACTGTCACTGTTTCAGTCCCATGGTACTGTTGGAATAAGATAGGTACATAAGAACCTACTGTAAACAGAACAAAGTTTGGGTTGAATGGGTAAAGTTCTGGGCAAGGGAGTTCGATACCAGCCACTTTTAACTTTGTGGTCAATGGTACAAAGACATTTAAAGAGAAGCATAAGCTATTTCTCACAAGTGAATTTCCTGACTGAGCATCATGACCATTTCCATTTGTCTAAATTAATCTCTGTCTATTTTTGAGATTCTACACATAAACAGAAAATTTCAAGAGAATAATTCCTTCTGAAATAAAGTCATCTAGAAGTTACCCTAAGTATAGAAAGGCCAGTTGAATTCTGAACTAAACCTATGTGAAACTCAAATCTTTTATGGGGCAACAAAAATAGACCACCAGAAAATCATCTTGTCAACACAGAGATAATAATGAAAATGCTGATACAACCTTAAGTATGGTGGCGCCTGGAACCTGAGGTATCATTAATCTAAATGTACTGTAATTACACTAAATGTTACTTCTGTAGAATAGTCCCAAATCATGTGGCTTTTTAATGCTTAGATAACATGCAGTTTATTTCCAATCATGGATGTAGGCATGATTTGCTAAAGGAATATTAGGTCTGGAAGCAACACCTTAATCAAATCAGAATTTCTTCTGTAAAACAAATCTTTGGCCTTTGAAGAATTAGCAGCATCCAATGCTTTAGGCTAGAGATTTGAAAGTGAGCTGGAACCCCTACCACTGGCTCTCCCTGTGCCTTCTGGCTTCTAGACATATACAAGTATGCAGCTGTATAGCCTCATCCCCACATACATACACTTGCTGTGGCCATAAACTGCCACAACTACCTCTAAATTACACCTGGAAAACTCCTCATTTGAAATTAGTTGTAGGCAAACTCACCTCATGTGCTTTATTCATGAACAGAGAGTTGGTTACTTTTGGAAGGTACTCATTTAAAGAAAACCTAATAACAAGCACTCATAAATTACAGGGTTGCTGCTATGTGCATAACCTGATGAATAAAAACTGAATGAATATGCTATGGCAGGAAATACAGACTGTTACATATGCAGAATATTTCTTATGGTGATTTGGGTACCAGATAGGATGAATAAAATGGAAGGGGACACCTATAGTTAATTGGCTTTTTACTTACCTGTTGCTGAATTCTCTCTTATTGCTCTTTGCCCTGGGCATGTGAGCTTAATCAGTAACTATCCTAAAACCACCCATGTTGGTAAGGGTCAAACTTTGACTAACCAAAGTTTCCTGCTCAAAACAGAGGATAACATGATATATAGCAAAAAGATGGGAGAAAATACTTTATCAGAACTGAACTTAGAAATATTTTAGGCTAACCCACAGATGTATCTTTTAAAAATAGGTCAGTGTGGGGTTAATTCTTCCTGTTTATAACACACAATGGTGATCAAGTGCTGAGCTGGTAAGTGATGAAAGACAGAGAAAGCAACAATGGATTAAACATAGGTTCCAATGGAGACTATAATCCTCTCACTGCCTTTTCGTACCGTTTGCACAAACAAGTGGATCAGATAGCTCTACCACAATGACCGGAAATGTGCTCTGCTTTTAATTATTTTGAGTTCCATTCCCCAAACTGTAGGCTACTGAGAAACTTACACAAAATGAGAGTGTCAGGGGCCAAGAAAATAGAGAAAATTAACCTAGAGACTCAGAGGATCACAGTTAGAAGTGCAAGATCTCTGGTCATGGAGTAAAATTCCCTATTTTATAGCATGTGAGCAACAGGGCCAGAGGACAAAAGTGATCATCCAAGATCAAAAGTGAATAAATGATTCCAGAGAGAGGGATAGAATCCAGATATCATTACAGGCCAGAGTCCTTCTATTGAGCAGTGGACAGCCACTGTTATGTACATGTTGAGTTATGGGATGGCTTTGGCAAACTAGATTGAGTGCTGAGGCACAAAGATATAGTCTAGTGATTTAACACATTTGTTAATCGTCTATTCTGTTCCAAGTCTGATACTGTGTATGCAGTTGTGCATGTTTGAAATCCCAGCACTCAGAAGAGAGAAGCAAGGGGATTATGAGCTTAGCACAAAGTCCAACAATGTAGCAAGACCTTGTATAGAGAAATACTAGAAAGAAGAGAAGTACAAGGAAGAGAGTGAAGAAGAAAAGCCCCCAAAGCCTCGCCAGCATTGTAAAAGCTCTTAATAAGGTTAGGGTGAAAAATCTTGATTCTGCAGATTCCCTGATCTTCAAAAGTGAAGTATACCTGGTTTGACACAGCACATGCACATTAAGCCAAAGTGTCTCCTGTCTCCCACTATACTCATGACAGAATGACCCTCACTGACCCTGGTTTCATTCAAATACATGAAGTATCCTAAGTATTAGTAAAAATATTGATAGATTTAGACCACTTTCAGCAGGAATGAAGCTTATAATGAAGTGTTCAACTACCCATCTACAGGCATAGGAAAATGTGGTTTCAACATCTCATTCTTTCTCCCAAATGTACCATGGACTTTTCCATGTAGGCCTCCACTCACAATAATAAAACCCCTTATGAAAACATCAATATTTGGAGTGATATGAACTATGTGTAACACATTTGCTGCTATATTGTCAGCAACTGGTCTAATGGCTACTACATGATACATTCCTTAAAATATTTGTTAGATAAATGAATTAGGCAGTCATTGCAAAAAAATGTTTAAAGATTTTGTTTAATATCTAACAACTTGGATAAATATGTATAATTATGTTTTTTTAATAATTTATTTTTTGTTTCTTCAAGTTACATCTCAATCACAATCCCCTCCCTACTCCCCCCTCCAGTCCCACCCTTCCACCTTCCTCCCCCTCAACCCCCCATCCTCTTCCCTTCTTTTTTTATTTTTTTTTAGTTTAAGGTATTTCTTTTTTGCCCCCAACAGCTCTCCCTTTCAGTCCAAAAAAATGTTTCTTTTTCTTATAACTATAAATACAATACAAAACAACAGAAATAAATAGGCCACAATTATAAGAGTTATATGGCTTAGCATACATTCCCAATGTACAGTCCATATGTATTTGGCACCTGACTTTAACATTCTACTATCTAACCATCTCCATGAGTTTAAAGTTCTATATCTAACTCAGCTTTCATACTAACTTGCCTCACAATTTTAAAAACATCTTCTTAGATCCAGAACACCCTCTTGATTCCTAAACAACTCAAAATTTAACTATGAGACTCTAGCTATCTATTCTTCAACCACCTCAGAGACCTGAGAGGGATAAATATATCTGAGAAAAACTTTGATCCAGGGGTGGAGGAGCACATCTTTAATCCCATCAGTTGGGAACCACATGTCTTTGATCCCAAAACTTAGAATGCAGAGACAGGCACATAGGATTTGGAAAGATTTAAGTTTAAAAGCTACTTACAAAAGGCAGGCTGCAATTTCAAACAAATTGTCCTTTGAGATCTCAAAATATATACACTAAAGGTTTGTTTAGCTCCATAATATCAAAATAATTTCTTCTTTAATCCGGATTGAAAGGTAATACTTTATATATTGTCAAAAATCCAAATTTGCTCCAGGAAAAATATTACCTGACCCCCCCCCCCCCCAAAAAAAAAAGGTAATTGTCCCAGAGTTAGGATTAGGGCAGGGCTCTGTTCTTATCTTTCCAGGAGATTTAAAGCATCCATTCAAGGAATCCAGGGACAACTGGACAACGGAAACCTCAGCAGAAAACAGATCAGACACCAAAGAAGACGAGTGGCCCAGATGATCCAGCCTTGCAGACTTCTTCAATAGCAGTTTCCTCAAAAGTCTACAACCACAACAACTCAAAATCGCTAAGATCGTTCAGCTTCACAGACTACTCCAGCCAGATCTTCAGTAAAGCTCTGAAGATCAGCTTCTGTCTATGAACTTCGTAGGACATCTAAATAGCTGAGCACAAAAGGACTGAACATCAAATGATTCTATTAACATTTTTAACCATTTTTCCATTCTTATTTGGGCCCCAAACAGGTTTACTACGTCCCAAATCAGCAGGAAGTCATTTTAAGAGAACAACGTCCCATCCCAACGTCCCAGAAGGTGGGGAGGGTGTTCCCCCCACTTTGGTTATTTGATAGATAATAGAAAATTTTGTTATTTAGGGGAAAAGACTACAAGCTGTTAAATGATCTTGTTAAATGGGTCTTGGAGGTTAGACCCAGGGACTTCTCTCTTTTTCTTTTCTGTATCCTTTCTCTCCTATATAGGAGTGAACAGACTTGAGAAAAATGGGACATAGACATAGTATAGGAAAGATCAAGAAAAAAGGACAGATTATTGAATATGGCCTTATACCTTTGTATACTGATACAAAATTAATATTATATTTAGATAAATTGGTATTGATCATTGTATAATTATGTTTTGTGAGTGATGGAGAGGACACTCAGAGAGACAAAACCACTGGCTTAATGTTACTATTAGTCCATATTCTTATCATTATTATTTCCTGTTGTTTCTTCTCATAACTTCTTTGCTTTGTGAGTTTCTAAGAATGGTTCCAGAATAGATTGATCTTTAAATGCTTACTCTTACCAGAAAACTGCTATAATCCCTAAAATGATATACAAAAATGTCTTCTTCCACTGTGCTTTAGGCTGTTACAGAGTTCGGATGATGTCATTGTCTTTCTTGTGGGAACATGCAGTTTTCCATACTTACCAAAGAGAGGCAGTTTTATGAGTATGAATTTATGTATTTGTGTTGATATGTACATTTGCATACACATGTGCATGTAGGTATATTTGCTTGTATGCACATATTTGGCAGATGTTGACACTGGTGGTCTTTCCCTATTCCTCTTAATCTTATTTTGATACAGGGTTTCTTACTGAACATGGAGCTCACCAAATTGTCTAGGTTGGTAGGCTAGGTAAGACCTTGTCTCTCACCTCCAGTTCTCAGATACCCAGATTACACAGGTGCTCACACTTGTACAGCAATTATTTTACCTACTGAGCTATATTTCCAGCCATAGTCAGGCATATTTGAGGCATGATGTTATAAGGTGGATGGGGTCAGACAAACAACACTTTGGATGGAAAGAATGAGGCTCAGTTAATTGTTTCAGTCTTCAGAACAACCAAAAAGGTTCTGCCTTCTGCCAACTGTGACTGAGTACTCAGTGCAGCTAGAAAGAACCCAAAGACAATATTTTATTTGAGCACATTTGCACATTCACAGACTTCACATTTGTGAATTGTGTTATATTTCTATTGGACAAAACTGTTCAATATTTGTTTTAAAAGATGTGAAAGGATGCAATTCTATATACTAATTAAACTAAGCACCTAAGCTCTGTATGTTTCATTTTCTATCAATTAGAATTCAATTAAAAATCATACATGTGGGGCTGGAGAGATGGCTCAGTGGTTAAGAGCACTGGTTGTTCTCCTGAAGGACCCAGCTTCAAATCCCAGCACCCACATGGCAATTCACAGCTGTCTGCAATTGCCAGGTGTGGTGGTGCACACCTTTAATCCCACTACTAGGAAGGCATAGGCAGACGGATCTCTGTGAGTTCAAGCTAGTCTGGTCTACAAAGTGAGTCCAGGGCAGCCCGGGCTACACAAAGAAACTGTGTCTCAAAAAAAAAAACCCAAAGAAAAACAAAAAAAAATCATACATGTACACATACACACACACACACACACACACACACACACACACACAAACACATGCACATGCACACACACAAGAGGTCACATCATACAAAAATCTAGAATGTGTTCAGACATAGATGGGAGAAGTCCCTGAGGACTGCTGAAATTTCTGCCCATTGTAGGTATGAGGTGTGATTCCCTATCTAACCTCCAGGATGGACTATTGGGAGTCAGATCTCATTTTGTTTCCTGTGGTTTTGTTTTTTCTCTCCATAGCAACACATAATCCAAATGACTTAGGTACAGTTGTCATTGCAGAAGCAGCAAGTAAAATGTGGCCCACTGTCCATTTACACAAGTGACAAGATTCTTAAAGAGCCCATGGTACAGAAAAGTCAGAAGCCATAAACTTTCTCCTTGCATTCTCCCAGATTTGAGTTTTTCTTTCACATAAAGGCATATGTACTTCAAAGCTAAGATTCACTTTTTTATACCGAACTTATTTTACTCTACCAAAAAAAAAGCAAACAAAACAAAACAGCAAAGTGAGTATGCAAAAAGCATAGCAGGTGGTCCAAGACTACTGCTTATAACACACACTGAAATGCAAAGGCCTTTAGAAGTTACACCTCTGTTCTGCTTACCTGGCAAAGGACACCTTATCAAATGCAGCCACAGCTGGCACTCCAATGGTGGAAGAATCTAGCCAGAAATCCCCTGAGGCACACTGAATCCTCGGTCTGCAGAGAAAGTTGTTCCTACTCATGTCCTTCGGCTCCAACATCCCCTTGACCTCTAAAGTCACTGGCTACTCACAAAGGATACACAGGAAGACTCTATTAGAGTTCAGTGCTGAGCTTTTATTGTGAGTCTGTCAGTAGGTATGACGAACTCACATGCCGACCTTAGTTACACAGTCTCCAATTGCTCCAGTGGTCAGATAGTGAGTGACTCAGGCCTCTACCAAGGCTTGCATTGTTAGCATATACTATCTGCAGTGGCTCAAGGTCTCAGGTATACAATGAAACTCTTATCAGACAAAATATTCCAAGGGCCTAGAAGTTGCCTCCCTGGAGCTGATAGAGGACTAACACTGGCAGACTAACTTAACCCTTTATTACACAGAGGCCTTCCAGAAGGAGTGAAGCCTTCTTGATAGCACCTCTGCTGTATAGTCAGTCTCTAGAACAAGACTCAGAGTCAAAATTCCAAAGATTACAGGCAGGCAGCACCTCAACTTTTGCCCAATCTCCTTTGCTTTATAAACCCAAAAGTGAGTTTACAGTGTAGGAGAGGGGCTTTGTGCCTAAATCTAATTTACAAGATGCTGAATTCTCATTATCAAGTGTACACATGATAAGTGTGTGCCAAAACCTAAAAGAAATCTTTTATATCATCAGTTTTCCTAATATGGAGGGAACTGATGCCTTATCAATCATTTATTACCAGAGAAATTCCAGAAACCCCCATTAAAGGAGATTTGAACTCGGACCTCAAGGGCCACATGTGTACTCCCTTAACTAGGGAGGAGTCAGAAGGATACTTGGGCTCACTAGTTAGACAACCTGGCCTACTGAACAATTCCTAGACCAGTTAGAGAACTTGTTTCATACACAAAAAGGTGAATACCTCCTGAGAAACAACATCTGAGGTTGTTCTCTAGTCTCCACGTACTCGTAAAACACTTGTGGACATGCACTTGAATAAGCATGTACACCCATGCAGGCACATACACATATGTATCACACATGCACATACACAAGTACTGGTTTAATGTGCGTAAGTGTTTTTAGTGGGGCCTAAATTTGTCCTAAACCTCCATGCTGCTGACATTTGGCAATGATTAAAGACATTCTTGCTTGTCACAATACTGGGGTAACAAGTGTTAATTACATCAAGTGTATAGAGGCCCTGATGTGCATGACTGTCTCTCACAAGAGAGTTACATTGCTCCAAATATCAGTTATGCCAAGACTGAACAATTCTAGTTCACATGTATATAATCTCTAAAGAATCTGTGAAAATATAGAGAAGAACAAAAACTAACTGTCCCTAACCTCATCATATACTAATAGCAATCATAAACAGTGCATTTTGGTGCATTTCCTTTTCTTTTTCACCATGCACATATATGCATATATTATTTTTAGTTCACATGATGTCAGTCATACTAGGCTTACTTTTGTGTGCATTGTTGTTTTTATTTTATGGGCATACATAAAAATAACAAAGGATATTATTAGACAAAATTAATAATCACAATAGGGTACAAATAAAAAAAATATCACAAAATACCAACCTGGATGTAATTCTTCCCTTAATGATTAACATATGAATGGTTATCTACTTCAGACTTGGTTTATTACTTAACTTGTATATAATATGTGAAAACTGATTCCCTTTCAATGCAAGGAGTCCTAGGCATTTAACAATATCATCTGCAGATCTACACGATTCCAGAAATGACTTCTTTTCACAAAATTTCCTGGGTTAATATCCTATTTTGTTCTCACTCTTTAATATTTTACCAACCCTGACACACTTCACTTAACTAAATCTGAATTCTGTCAACTCTCATTCCAACAAAAATGCAGTATTAGAGATAAGAAACACTCCATTGGTGCTTAAACAATAGCAAATCAATATTTCCTAGATAAAGGAAAATCTCTGAGCAACATAATTGTATATAGAGAGGATGAAATATTTCTCTGGTCCTTGGAGTAAGCTACTTGAAAATGCATAATAAAATATTAGGTGTGATATTTTCAATATCCAGGACTTGAAGGTAGCAGCAAGAAAGCGTTCACTGTTTTTGATGCTGTCAAATTATAAATCTGTTCTAGAAATAGCAACTTGGATAAAGCAGTGTAAAGGGTGTTCAATCTAGATTTTGGAAAAAAAAACTCAGCACAAATCCAACGAAGCCCCTATTGTCTTATAGTTTTCTTTATCCACTAATGAAGTCTATGATTGCCATCATCCAGGTTTCGAAGCGAAATGCTGACTAATCCCTCTTTAAAATCCACTTGGCATATCTAGATCTGAACTGTACAGCACAGAGAGAGGATTATGATGCACTCCAGGACCAGAGTGCAGTTCAGATTCTTAGAGGCTCAGAGAGATGAATGCAGGAAGAAATGTACAAAGGCTGTGATTATTCAGCCAGAAGAAGAGTGGATTTAGGAAAGAATTAATTATTTCTTTTAAATATAAATGGAGTAGTACATAGCTGAGGAAACTCTACAAACTGAATAAGAAAAAAAAAGATTTCCTCTGGAATGTGAGAAAATGATCTGACTTCTAACAGACAACTGTCTAGTACCTTCAATATCAGCTTGTTCATACATAGATCTCTTCTCCATAATCATGTGTTTAGAACTTACTATTCAATTAATGCATTTTCAATGAGGTTTCATTCATTTATTTGGCAAGTATTAGTTGAGGCTCTGATAATCTCAGGTAAGGGAATTGATACAGAAATAACTGACATAACCCAACCATAATAGTTGTGAAAATGGTTTCTCAGGATGCCATTGGAAACCAACTACATTTCGATTTTAGGCTAATCACTATAATAGATAAACTCCAAAAGTCTGTCTTAGCTATTTGATCCTTATATTTTCATTTAAACAAAAAAATCATAAAATTATAAAGAGCAAAACATTTATACCAATCCACTGTTATGAGACATCTTTGCAAATAACAAGAGTTATATCTAGCTAATATATATTATGGCATAACTACATAAAATATCAAGTTCTATTCTCTTAATTTTATGAAACATTTTGTTAGAATTCATTCAATTAAAGTTGTTCCCACCTGATGGAAATGCCTATACTAGAAGATTAGAGCAGGTGCTAGACTGAAAATAGGATACAGCTGCTTATGTGATTGTGTTCTTAAGTGTGAATGGATGTTACTACTGCAGAAAACTTCAATATGCAGATAAGAACTCTGCATGCTAAAGTATTAGAAATTTCTCAGTGAGAGTCCAACATTTTTTGTCAGTATCCCCAACACAGATAGTCTGTGAGGATCCCCTGTTCCAATGGTGAGAACAGCAGTTGATCTCCTTCCTACTCATGAACTGGCAAAAAGTGTGACATGAATTCAGTACAAAACTTGCTGAATATATTTATGGAAACCAAATTGACTTGTGGTGGAGAGATGGCTGAGCTGAATTGACCACATAACACTGCAATGCCTAGCACATGGCTTCCACTGAGTCAGCAGGAAGTGTCCAGGGAAAAAGAGCTTGGTAGTTAGAACAGTGGAGAGTGATAGTAATAGGAACAAGCAGAGATGTAAACCTTTTCTCAGTACATCAATAGGCACACATGTAGGACCAAGGGTAAGGACAATATTCCCGCTAAAATACAAGTCTCC
Source organism: Lophiomys imhausi (assembly GCA_907164525.1). NCBI lineage: Eukaryota > Metazoa > Chordata > Mammalia > Rodentia > Muridae > Lophiomys > Lophiomys imhausi. Next base: position 4,219,642 of record CAJQZJ010000072.1, read on the forward strand.
AAAGGAGGGCTTTTTCATTGTTTACATTTGTTCCAATATGTTCCAATATTATGAATTGCAAAGGGACCTAGTGACAGACTAGGACTGTAGACTACATATATCATAGCTTATTCTTTGCACTTATTTATTAGAAGCATCTTGGAGAGACTGTTCTGAAAAAGTATTCATAGGCCTTACCTTATGGTGAAAATCAAAGCATTTCCTTCATCTCTATGGAATCTGAAACTCTAAATTGCGATCCTTAGGCACACTAAAGTTTGGCAGCTAACCTATTAGGATAGATTACCAACAAGAATCCTAAATATATATATATATTCCTTATTTTAGATTTTTGAAGATATTTGTGGCATATAAGAGCATTTGTAAACTCATAGTAGTTTGCATTGTTACTGTGTTATACTAATATAAATTCAAATGAGAATATCTGCTTGTTCTAAAAGCACAAATGTATTCCAAATTTCTACACTTACAAGTACAAAGCCATTGCTGAAATCAAAGCACTGTCTCAGCTTGCCTCATGATTGTGTTCCTTAGCCTCAACTATTCTAACCTCAGACACCCAGAACTAGGAATGTAAGTCCATGCTTACATTCAAGACCTCCTACTGTGTGCAAAACACACTTGTCTTCCAATGTTGAAAAAACAAATTTAGCAGTATGACCACAATGTTCTCTTACCTCCAATTGTTTCCTTCCTAAAGGAAGTCAATCCCCTTTATTTTCAGCTAGACAGAAGCCTCTTCCTTGTCCTTATCACAAAGCCAGCCAAATGACCCACACATTGTTCCTTGAGCATTTTAAAAAATCTATATATTGCACTCAGACTCTTGTTGCACATCTCTTTATGTTAAAAACCAACAACAGTGCCACTTGCCATATCACTCCCAGAAGGGAGTACTACATTAGTTGATTTGACATCACATTTTTCCACAGCTCTCCTAACACTTAAAAACACTTCACTTATCCATCTATTATGATTTTTTAATTACATATGATGTAGGAGATGGGCACAATACCATGCATATGTGGTCAGAGGACAAAATATCAGAGTCAGTTTTTTCCTTCCACCATTCTATCTAGGGATCATTGTGCTTATGCAAAAAGCACTTTTACGAGCTAAACTATCTTGCCAGGCCTCATAAGGCTTAGTTAAATTTGCCATGGTTTTTGTTGTTGCTTGCTTGCTTTTTTGTTTCTGTGGGCATTCATTATTTCTCTGACAAGTCTTTGATTCTTGGGAAGCAAGATCAACATCTTAGTAACTACTTAACAAACAATAGTAACTGCTCAATAAATGAATATCTGATATAATTCAAATAAACATGAACAAACTAGTATTAAGATGATAATACCCAGTAGTGGTATGACTGGGTCTCAAGGTAGAGCTATTCCAAGTTCTCTAAGATATTGCCAGAGTGATTTCCATAGTGGTTGTACAAGTTTCCACTCCCATCAGCAATGGAGGAGTGTTCCCCTTTCTCTACAACTTCACCAGCATGTGCAGTCATTTGAAATTTTTATCTTAGCTATTTGTGTGAGGTGGAATCTCAGAGTCATCTTGAGTTGCATTTCTCTGGGGATTATGTATGTTGAGCATTTCTTCAAGTATCTCTCAGCCATTAGAGATTCTTCCTTTATGAATTCTCAGTTTAACTCCATTCCTCATTTTTTGATTGGATTATTTGGTTACTTAGTGTTTACTTTCTTGAGTTCTTTGTAAATTGTGGATATTAGTCCTCTGTCCGATGTGGGGTTGGTAAAGATCTTTTCCCAATCTGTAGGTTGCTGTTTTGTTCTAAGGACAGTGTCCTTTGCCTTACACAAACTTTTCAGTTTCATGGAGTCCCATTTATTGGTTGTTGGTCTTAGAGCCTGAGCTATTTGTGTTCTGTTCAGGAAGTTGTCACCTGTGTCGATGAGTTCAAGGGTTTTCCCCACTTTCTCTTCTATTAGACTTAGTGTGTCGGGGTTTATGTTAAGGTCTTTGATACATTTGGACTTAAGTTTTGTACAGGGTGATAATTATGGGTCTATTTGCATTCTTTTACAAGTCAACATCCAGTTAGATGAGCACCATTTGTTGAAGATGCTTTTCTTTTTCCATTGTATGGTTTTGACTTCTTTGTCACAAATTAAGTGACTGTAGGTGTGTGGGTTCATTTCTTTGTCCTCAATCAATTCCATTCATCAACTGGTCTATTTCTATACAGTACTATGCTGTTTTTATTATTATTGCTCTGTCTTGTAGCTTGAAATCTGGAATGGTAATACCTCATGATGTTTTTTTTTTTTAATTGTACAGGATTGACTTAGATATGCTGGGTTTTTTTTGTTATTCCATATGAAATTGAGAATTGTTTTTTCCAGTTCTGTAAAAAATTTTATTGGTAAGATGATAAAATAGACTACAGCAAAAAAGGCAGTTTCAAATACCTCAAAATAGTTTCATCTAAAATATTTAATATACCTGACCTGCAGTGAAGGAAAAATAAGTCACAAGTCGTTAAGACTTAACTTACCATTGATTATGGGACTATGTTGATTAAAAACTATTTTGTGATTAGAACCATAGACATGTCCTCCATGGGACAATCTCACTTGGAGAAAGAGAAAATGATTAATGTTTATATTATTTGAAAAGTATGTACTAATGAAATGTCAGAAAAGTAGCAACATGAAAACAAGCTTATTCAATGATGTACATTGGGTCTCAATTTAGTTCTTATATCATGTTTCTTTTTTTTCTTGTTAGTCTTGTTGTTTGTTTCCTTGACATAGTCATGCTAGGTAGCCAAAGATGCCCTCAGTTTGCAGGTGCCCCTGTCTAATGCTCCTTAATGGTGGAGTTACAGGCCTATAATATCATGACTAGCAATATGCTGTTTATGTATATTCTTCAGCTACAATGGAGAATGATACAGAAATCACGGGTCAGTCACCTAAAAGCTGGAGATGTCATTGTTGAACAATGCATTCTATGATTTATTTTTCCTTTTAAGATTCCTTAACTGGAACTGGAGATATAGATACATGTTAGCATCATGGAGGGGCTGGGAATCAAACACAGGTCCTCTGGGAGAATATCCAATAGGTCTTCTGGCCATTAATCCTGCCAATATTGAGTTCTTGATTCTTGATGTAGCCTACATGTGTTGTCATCACCACTGTAATGTGTATCCAGATATATACTTAAATTTATATTAAGAAAGTCATCTTGATGTCCATTTACGTTCTTAGTATATAGTATAAAAAAAGACATTTAGCTAGATTTTCCAAGAGGGCATGTATAAATGTATCCCCAAATCTACTGTTATAAAGGATGGGGGATGCTGGCTCTCCTAGTGATTCTATTTCTCTAAAAATTAAAAATTTGGAGCCAATGAAAAATTTAAAATATATAAGGATAAAAACCCTTTAGCAAGATTTACAGGCTATATTCAAAATCAGTTTGTTGTATCTGACAATATTTAGGATGATTAATGGTTCTTTTTAACAAGATGTTACTTTTACATATAGGAATATAATCAACAGTCCTGTTATTGCTATTATTGCTCTTAATCTTCTGTCATTAAGTGAATTTCTATAAGCATAATTTATTAGATAGAATAATTAAAGCACCAAAAAGACTTTTGGTAGATAGAGATGCTATTTGCCAAGAGTTATAACCTGAATTTGATACCCAGGACCCACATAGTAGTAGAGGAGAATGAACTTCCACAAGTTGTCCTCTAACCATCACAGACATGTATGTGTGTGCACCTCACATGCACAGGCACAGGTACACACACACACACACACACACACACACACACACACACACACACACACAGAGAGAGAGAGAGAGAGAGAGAGAGAGAGAGAGAAGGAGGGAAGAGAGAATAAATAAGTATAATTTAGAAAAAAAATTTGAAGATTTTTAAAAATAAATCTTTTGTGTGACATCATGGCAATTTAAAAAATATATATTCTACTAACAAATATTTAAAATATCCACAAGTAGCGCATCTTGTGCCAGGTCTGAGTCTACCTGATCTTCCCCTTTCATAAAAGTTTCCCAATACCTTTATCTAGAGGTGGTCCTACATCCAGAACCCTGACATAGGCTGGCCATTATTGCTTGTGCCTAACTCAACCTCCAGGCACAGGAAACGACTTGGTTGTGTGCCCATAACCTACATCCACATGCTACATCCAGTCTCTCAACTCAGACATGTCCTTAATACCTTAAGCTAGGATCTATCCAGGTAAGTCCATCTGATCCTCCCCTCCATAAACCCTCTGTAACTCCCAGATCTACTCCAAAGCTTCAGACTTGGACCAGGCACACGTCCTACATGCTAGAGGAACATGCAAGTCTATTTGACTTTACTCCATGTAAGTCACATCCAACCATTAGGTCCAACTAGGTACATATTGTTCTCTGTCCCAGTCTGCTGTGTTTCTATCAGGCTCAGAACCAGTATAAGACCACATGCCTAGATCTCATTGCAAAAATACAGACATTATGAAGGATCAAGGCAGTATCCCTTCCCCCATACTCAGGTTTTATCAAAAATATTCTCTAATTTGAATTACCTAAATTAACCACAAGACACAGAGTTTAAAAGAATAATCATAAATTCCATCAAATAAATAAAGGAACTTAAAGAAGACAAAAAGAAATAGTTTAATGAACTTAAAGAGAATGGGCTTGAGAATAAATGCCTGAGACATACCCAAGAAAACACAAATTTAAGGCTGATGGAAGTTAAAGAGACATTCCAGGATTTGAAAATGGAATTCAATGAAATGATTGAAAATTTGAAGAAGACTCAAGCTGAAATGAAAATGGAATTTTAAAACCCAATAGCTCACCTAGAAAGCTTAAGGAAAAGCTTTACATTAATGGCCTCAACTCTCCACTCAAATGGTATAAGGTAGCTGAATATAAAAAGGAAGAAAACATATCTGTTATCTACAAGAAACTCATCTTTGCTTTAAAGGGCACCATCTTAGAGTGAAGGGGTGGACAAAAATATTCCAAATGGGACCAGGAAGGAAGCAGGTATTGCTATCATAGTACCTGACAAAACAGACTTCAAACTAAAACAAATCAAAAGAGTCTAATGAAGGATGCTTCATTATAATCAAGGGAATATTTAACCAAGAACATATTCGTATCCTAAACATGCATGCACCAAATGCTGGTACCCACAATTTCATTAAAGTCTACTGCTGGAATGAAAGACACATATTAACATCAAACCACTAATACTAGGGAAATTAAACTAATATACAGGTAATTTCAACAAAAACTCAATAGATAATCAATTAAATGACATGATACATCAAATGGATCTAACAGATACCTACAGTACATTCAAGAATATACACTCTACTCATCAACTCACCCAATCTTCTCTAAAATAGATCACATCCTGGGACACAAAACACATCTTTACAGATTCCGAAAATGGAAATAACCTTCTGTAGTTTATTTGGCCACAATCTAATAAAACTTAAAATTGAAGCAAACAAATCTCTAGTAAATAAACAAACTCATGGAGATTAACAACTCATTACTGGATGGTGAATGGGTGAAAGAAGAAACCAAGAAAGAAATTTTAAAAATCATTGAATTAAATGAAAATGAGAATAAAACACACACACACACACACACACACACACACACACACACACACACGCACAACACACCACACACACTGAAAGTACTTACTTGGTCCAAATGGAAAAGTGGGAGAGAGGCAAGGAGAGCAGAAGGGAGAGAGAGAGGGGAGAGAGAGAGAGAGATACAGAGACAGAGACAGACAGAGACAGAGACACAGAGAAATAGACAAACTCACTTGTTTTCTCTCTTCCTGAAGACAACAAATCATTTGCCCTCTAGGACACTTTTATTCACTTTCATGAACATACATGGAAGAAGTTAAGGAAGTAATTCAAATAGCAAATTGACAAATTATTTAACTTCATATTTATATTTATTTTTATTATATTTATAATTAATGGTGGTAAGCATTTTGTTCAAAACTGTGATTATGTAATGAATTTGGGCAGTCCATGAAATATAATACAACCCCTAATGCAGATATGTGTGTGGCCTTGAGATCTTCACTTTCACTTTGCTTTCATTCCATGTTGAGTTCCACAGTTAGTGATCATTTACTCTAAGTTGAAAAGTTACCACCTCATCTCAAAGTGCAACAAATTACCATCTTAAACTAGGTTGATCTTTCCTATGTTTTCTATCTTTCTAGAGATAACCAAGGGAGATAATTAGCTATTGTGGCTTAAAAGACTTCTATCTTCATGAAACAAAGAGGGACAAAATATAAGAAGTGATATACAAGGTAACAGCAAAGGACGTGTTCGCCCGCTTTAAGCATGTTAATAAAAAGGCAAAAGTAAGCCATGCAGTTAACTAAACACTCAGTGAAACATCTCAAAATATTTTTATAATTCAACAGCTTTTCACAATATCACCAAATAGCAATTTTGCATGTTTATCAAGAGAGACAGAAAGACACTACTAAAAACAATCTTACCATAATAATTAGAGCTATTAAATAGCATTGATGAAATCATTCTACACCCTGAATATATAGGCAGTTCTCTTTGTTCTAGATGTGCTGTCTGCCCTTTCCTACAGTATACCATCAGAAGAGTTTGAAATCTCACCACCTGTGATTTAGACCTCATCTTTGACAATTACCCTGTGACCCTGTACATCCTGCTGTGTGTCTTTCAACTTTAATTTCCTTATCTGTAAGATGAAGATGACAACACTTGATTCTTAGAATGGCTGTGGAGGATTAGCAAACAGATGTAAATTCAGGAATTCGCACTGGGTCGAAGCTTAATCAAGTTCATCTCCCCTTTCTTTTGCAAAAGTAAGGCAGAATGACATAATCTTCACTCATTCAATATGATTCATATTACAGTGACTATGGAGCCTCTCACAACAGTACTCAATCAATAGGAGGGCTTCTTCAGTATCAGACATACATGTATTCCCCAGGTATCTTCAAATAATGCAAACTATGAATCAGGAGGTCTGTCCTGGGACCTCAAATTAGGCATTTCTCACATGTTATATCAAGTGAGGCATATGCTGCTGATCTGTGGATTCCACTTTGAGTGCCAACTACTACAATTTTGGAGCCCCCACCCTCAGATTTTACTCTGCTTTCTAGGATACCAAAAGGTCTCAAGAAGATCTTGTCAAACTCATGAAAAAAATGGCAATTCCATCTGGTTCGCATAACATATTTTTGCAGTTCTGCCACTAGTGATTCAACATGTGGTGTGGAAGACAAAGCTCCAAATTTCATTTATAACGATGCCAAAATGGCCAAAGGTATCACTGACTGTTAAAAAAAGAAAATCTCTTAGCAAGTGATTCTTCCCCATCATCTACTATTTGAACAAATAATAAACCTCTTGTTTCTCCTATGTGCTGGGATTTAACTCTTCTAGCACCCAGGGAAGTATGATGACAAATAGTCTTTCTGCTCTAACCTATTTCCTTCAGTCATGTGACTGCCTTTTTCTGACAGTATTTCAAGCCTATGATTATGTGAATATATGAATGGATAATAACCCAAATAGTCTGTCCAGCCTATCCTTATTGGGTGCATCATACATCCACTCGGGACATTTTTAAAGAGCTAAAAAGCAACACCCTGGTGTAGAGAATAAAAACTTGCAGTATCTATCTCTTTAGACCTTTAAACATTTAAGATACCAACACAGAGGGGTGCAAACTGTCTATAGCACATAAAAGGTGAAGCCTTAACATCCATTCTAAAGGAGATACTTAACTGGTACTTTGGGAACATAAGATTTCTAAATGTTTTAAGACCAAAGCCTCTATCTTTAAGAATGTTTTGCTTGGACAAGAAGTAGTCTTCAGTCACGTTTACAGAAGCAAACACTTTTGGGGTGAACTAAAGCCACCCACAGAGCATGCTTCTTGGGTCTTTATGTAGTATACATGATTCTCACTGATAGCATTTTTTGTTTTTCTTCAGAATCAATACATATAAGACACACTATGCCCAACAAAACACACATCCATTGTTTAACAAAACAGGCAAAATCATTGGGTAACTATGACTAAGCAGATATTTAAAGACCATATAGTGTGTTTACTAAGGAGTACAGAAGAACTTTGTGAATTCTGTAGCATTCTTTCTGTTATGCATAGAACAGCATGTCACCTGCTGTAATGTCATATGTTTAAAAGTGACCTGATGTGATCCATCAATGAACATAGAAACCTTCAAAATGTTAATAATATGATATGCCGTACTGACTAAAATTTCAACTATTATATCCACCTCCATCTCGTTGGAAAATTAATGAATTAATGAATCTTTAAAGGACAGTCAGGGAGGCCTTAAAAAGAAGATGCCTTTTTTGAGTAAGGAGAGAAAGTAGTGGATTACAACTTTAATGGCTTCAGAATAATGATAATTTCCCTATTTTCTTCACTTGCCTTAGCTCAGCTAATGGCTTCATTAACGGCCACACTCCCTAGCGAATAATAGAGGCCCTTGTCACATCCATCATAGTCATGTCACAATAAAACCAGTTAAATACAATGCAGTGCCCTGTCTCATGCCAGTCAGCAGGAGGAATCAGAATTAGGTGAGCAGCCCATCTGAAAGCTTATATGTTAAATTCTTCTTAACAATAAGCACACAACAGGATACTGGCAATGAAATGTTAACTGTACTGCACATCTTGTGTTGAATAGATAACTATGACAACACTCAAAAAGCTGTAAGGATGAGCTGTTCTTTATTACAAGTTGAACCACAATGTCTTTTTATTTCTTTCATTTTACTTTGATCAAAGTAACATATTTTCTCACAATTAGCACAATCATGTCAAATCTGCAATGTCATATCATAATCTAAAATGTCACTTCATAAAACAAAGCTGTTTGAATGACTGAGCTGTTTTTTTTTTTTTCTAAAGCATCTGGTGTAGTTGAAAGATCTTACATTTTTACACAGTTATGTTTTCTTTTCCATCTTGGCTGGGGAGAGGGAAACCAGTTTTCAGAGGGCACTTTAGCTTTTATAAGGATGTCAATGGCTTATATTAATCAAAGATACCAAATGTAGTTCAGTCATAGCTTTGTACTAGATGAAACACTGTTCAGGAAGTTTCATAAGCAATCTCATTGCCTACATTTTGCATTCTCTCTGAGCAAAAGCTGCTCCTGGAAACTGGAGTATATTAGGTGCTGCATTCATTCATTTGGGGGAGCCACCAGAAAATCAGTAAGTGTCCAAAAGCAATAGAACCCCAAAGACCTGGAAACAGCTGGGACAGCAGCTACCAGAAATGCTTCATTTACTTCCAGAAAGTGGTGTCTGCTCATGAGGAAGCTGAGCTGATGGGGAAGAAAGATACTGAAGAATACTCTCTGCTGTGGGAAATGGACACAAAACTGGCACTCATCACTGGTGACTTTCGTTCCCTTTGCTTTACTGCTACATCATAATGAACTTTAATGGAACTCCATATTTAGATTCAGAGAAAAGGAAGAAAAGGAAAAGGTCAATCTTTAACTGGTCTTTGTTCCTGCTAACATCTTTATCTTAACTCCCTTGGCACACAGCTCATTCCAGATAACGTTAGATTTCTCCCTTTAGTTTTAAGAATGCAGAAGTTGTTGTGTGCTTGCAGGGCTTCCCTAATCCCTCCTTCTGGCAAAGTAAATATAAAGCAGCTGGATCTGGAAAGGGTTTAGGTATTTCATTTTCATCCTCATCTTGAAATACTGTTTACATTTAGCATTTCTCTTTATTAACAAATGTAATAGAAACTACATAGAAACCCTGCCGTTCTTCTGAGTAACCCCAGATTAAGGAAAGAACACATATTTTCTGAAGATGCCTTATGGATATTTCTAATGAAAACAAATTGATATTTAAGGCTAGCAGAATAGAAAAAAAAGATGTTTTATACCAAACAAATTATGTCATGTCTTTCTAATCAAAGGACACAGACATACTCCAGTACTATAGCTTTCAAAATTATATTATGGTATTGCCCTTGATTAATGCAACATGAAAAGCAATCTTCTTTGAAACTGTGAGAGCAAAGTTGAATGGTATTAACCTGAAAATACCTGAGTCCAAACTGAGACCTATGTAGGTAGAGTGTATTTCAATTTTAGAGAATTCTGTGTGGAAAAGAGAGAGTTGCATGGCAAAGACAGATATTGAATAGCATTCCGTGTATTCATATTAGTCCCACTTCTTATTATGTTCAAAATAAAAAAAAATTAAACAGCTACTATGTACTGAATCCTTAGTATACACCAGGAATTATGATTTGTATATGTAGTGGATATTAGAAGCACAGTTTTGGAATCCTTCAGACCTCAAGTTTATCTTGAGCTGTGTGATACTGAACAGGTCAGTAAACTTCACAAAATATCATATATAAAAATAAGGAGAATAACTCTTACCTTCATAGCATTTAAAAGTTAAAAGAGAAACTAGATATAGAAGTACAAGGTAGATTATATTGTCCCCTTGTAACCTCTTAAGAATCCTAAGTTCAAAGGTTTCTCAAAGGTAACAGAAAATTAAAACCCTGTAGCCTATCACAGGCTTAAGGGAAAATTTAAAATATAGTGGTTATCCAAGTACAGGTCAAGGATGGAATAATGAGGGACACAATAACAGAATACAGAAAATTTGACTATAAATTTAACTTAGATAGTTTGAGTCAGTATTAAGGGCATATAGCTCAGTATAAAAGAGAAGGCAATGAGCTTTGAACACCTGGTTTGGATCTGGAGTCTGTCACTTATTTATCTACATAACTTGTGTAATCTCCCCTGGCCTTGATTCTTGCCTTGGTAAAATGAGGATTGTCTTCACTTAGGGTTGTTGTAAAAACTAACTGAGATAACACAGATGAAGGACTTAGCACCAAACCATGATTCTAGTAAGAATGCAAGACATGATTGCTATTTGGTCCAAGGGGTTATTGTCTTTTTGAATACCATTCTTGAGAAATCAAGTTAGGTGAGTAAACCAATAGGCTTTAATTAGACTACTATCAGGTATGTTCAATCAATGCTTTGTCAGATTTTGAGTCACACTCTATAGTTTCACAAGATCAATGTAACAACTCATGTCTGTACTAAAGTTAGTCCAACTTCTTAAGGTACCCCTTGACCTCAGTCCTCCAAGTGTGGTATAAGGCCAGCAGAATGGATTCTGGCTAGAAGCTTTTTGAAAGTTGTGTCTTGGTTGAAATTTCATACTATAGCCATGTATTCATCAGGGAAGTAGGAACTCTGATGTTGCATTGTTACTGATTACAGCAAAATGCCAGGAATACAGAAAATGTTCAGCACAAACCCCTAGAAGATTGGTTCAATTTAATTCCCTGACACTTACTAGTTTAGAAGCAGTAAGTTTTCTTGGGTTTATTCAAATACCACTGGGTATTCCTATATAAAAGATTTTTTTTAATGTACTGGGAGGTAAAAAGGTAGCTTTAATGATACCAGGTCCACATTTGGATGTAAGAGATATCGGTTCACATCTATGCCATTTACTTAACTGGCATCATTAAAAACTAGCAACTCCTCTTCAATTTCTTTCTTCAAGAACTTGAAGTTCTTGTCATACAGGTCTTTCACTTGCTTGGTTAGAGTTACTCCAAGGTATTTTATATTGTTTGTGGCTATTGTGAAGGGTTATTGTTTCCCTAATTTCATTAATGGCCCATTTATCTTTTGTATAAAGAAGGGCTACCGATTTTTTGGAATTAATTTTGTATCCAGACACCTTTAAGTTGTTTATTGGTTTTAGGAGTTCTCTGGTGGAATTTTTGAGGTCACTTATGTATACTATCATATCATCTGCAAATAGCAATACTTTGACTTCTTCCTTTCCAATTTGTATCCCCTTGATCTCCTTTAGTTGTCTTATTGATCTAACTAGAACTTCAAATACTATGTTGAAAAGGTATGGGGAGAGTGGCTATCCTTGCCTTGTCCCTGATTTTAGAGGAAATGCTTTAAGTTTCTATCCACTTAATTTGATGTTGGCTACTGGCTTGCTGTATATTGCCTTTATTATTTCTAGCTATGGTCCTTGCATGCCAGCTCTCTCCAGGATGTTTAACATGAAGGGGTATTGAATTTTGTTAAATGCTTTTTCAGCATCTAGCAAGATGATCATGTGTTTTTTTCTTTCATCTTGTTTATATAGTGAATTATGTTGATTGATTTTCATATGTTGAACCATCCCTGCATTCCTGGGATGAAGCCTACTGCTCATGGTGTATAATACTTTTGATGTGTTCTTGGATCTGGTTTGCTAGCATTTTATTGAGTATTTTCATGTCTACATTCATGAGGGAAATTGGTCTGAAATTCTTTTACTTTTTTGGGTGTTTGTGTGGTTTAGGGATCGGGGTGACTGTGGCCTCATAGAAACAGTTTGGCAGTGTTCCTTCTGTTTCTATTTTGTGGAATAATTTGAATAATATTAGTATTAGCTCTTCTTTGGAAGTCTGGTAGAATTCTGTGATGAAACCATCTGGCCCTGAGGGTTTTTTTTTTGGGGGGGGGGGGCTTTTAATGACTTCTTCTATTTCCTTAGGGGTTATAAGACTGTTTAATTGGAAAGATCTCCAATGTTCAGGAATAAGGAGGATTAATATAATAAAAATGGCCATCCTACCAAAAGCAATAAACAGATTCAATGCAATTCCTATCATAATCCCAACTCAATTCTTTACAGACTTTGAAAGAACAATTCTGAACTTCATATGGCAAAAAAACCCAACAATAGCTAAATCAAACCTGTGCAATAAAAGAACATCTGGAGGTATCACCATCCCAGATTTCAAGCTGTACTACAGGGCAATAGTAATAAAAACAGTATGGTACTGGTACAGAAACAGACCAGTGGATCAATGGAATTGAATTGAACACACACATCTATGGTCACTTAATTTTTGACAAAGAAGCCAAAGCTGTACAATGGAAAAAGGAAAGCATCTTCAACAAATGGTGTTGATCTGACTGGATGTCAACATGTAAAAAAAATGCAAATAGACCCATATTAATCATGTTGCACAAAATTTAAGTCCAAGTGAATCAAAGACCTTAACATAAAACCAGACACAGTAAATCTAATAGAAGAGAAAATGGGGGAAAGCTTTGAACTCATTGGCACAAGGTGACAACTTCCTGAACAGAACACCAGTAGCTCAGGCTCTAAGACCAACAATCAATAAATGGGACCTCATGAAACTGAAAAGCATCTGTAAGGCAAAGGACACTTTCTGTCATTAGAAGAAAATGGCAACCTACAGATTGCAGAAAGATCTTTACCAACCCCACATCAGACAGAGGGCAAATAACCAAAATTTACAAAGAACCCAAGAAATCAAACACCAAGAAACCAAATAATACAATCAAAAAATGGGGAACAGAGATAAACCAAGAATTCACTAAAGAGGAATCTCTAATGGCTGAGAGACACTTGAATAAATGTTCAACATCCTCAGTCATCAGGGAAATGCAACTCAAGACACTCTGAGATTCCATCTCACACCTGTCAGAATGGTTAAGATCAAAAACTCAAATGACAACACATGCTGGCGAGGTTGTGGAGAAATAGGAACACTCCTACATTGCTAGTGGGAGTGCAAAGTTATACAACCACTATGGCAATCAGTCTGGTGATATCTTAGAAAATTTGCAATAGCTCTACCTCAAGACCCAGTAATACCACTTCTGGGTATACGTCCAAATGATTCCTCACCAAACCACAAGGACATGTCCTCAACTATGTTCATAGCAGCTTTAATTGTAATAGCTAGAAATTAGAAATAATCCAGATGTCCCTCAACCAAAGAATGGATAAAACAAAACAAAACAAAACAAACAAACAAAAAACCTGTGGTACATTTACACAATGGAATACTACTCAGCTATCAGAAACAAGGAAATCATGCAATTTGCTGCCAAATGGATGGATCCAGAAAAGCTCATCCTGAGTGAGCTTACCCAGACCCAGAAATATGCACATGGCATCTATTCACTTATAACAGGATTTTAGCCATAAAGTACATGATAACTATCCTACAACCAACAGACCTAAAGTAACAGGAACATCGACTTTATTACCTGTTGGTGGGACACTTTGCCCTAGTGGTGCTGCCATGTAGGACCCCAGTGCAAAAGATAGCTCATAACCCTCATATGACTGCTGAACTGAGGAGGGCTAAGACGTGAGGCATCTCACACCGGAGGAGTAGGATAGGTGGGAAAAGGGGGAGAGGTTGAAAGAGTGGAACCAGGAGGGGTGGAGAGAGGGCACTGTGATGGAGATGTAACTTGAAGTAACAAATAAACATTAAATAAAACTAACAACTCCTCAAACACCTTAAGGGGCACAGTTACCAAGTTTGCCTTTCAGAAAATGCATCATTTACTACCATAAGACAGGAAATTTTTTTTAATATTTTAACATCTCATGATATCAACTCGGATATTCCCTAAGCTGCTGCCTTGTCACTCTGGACTACCAGTACCTCATTTCTGGAAGACAGAATAAAGGAACACCATCATTATAATGACCGCCACAAATGAAACCAAATTCCCAAAGAAACAGTAAAGAAGCAGTGCGCTAAGCAGTCAGGTTGAAAAGCAATACACACAGCCAGGGGGCAGAGAGTGCAGTAAATAGTTCTGAAGAAAAGGTTCTGGAAGTCAACAAAAACTTCTTTCTATGTGTTATTTTCCCTTGAGTGCAGCAGAAGGATGCAGAGGAGCTACAATCATATAAATATTAGCTAGAAAAGAAGAAATATTTGAAAAAAATAGATAGAAGCCAATCATTCTCCCTTTCTGTTCCTACAAGTAGCACTGATGGTGGGGCAAGTTCTGTCAACAACCTTTTCCTTAAGTATTCAAAGTGTCTTGGAAAAATTCAGCTCAACTTAAATCTTAATGTCACCTAGTACCTATAACCCAGCAAATGTTCTATGAATGAGTGTGCCTCTTGAGTCTAAGTGTCTTAGTTACTTTTCTACATGCTGTGATAAGACACCATGGCCAAGAAGAAAGAGTTTATTTGAAGCTTACAGTTTCAGAGGTTGAGCCTATGACCATTATGGCAGAGAACATAGTAGCAGATAGGCAGATATGGCACTGGAGCAATACCTGAGAGCTCAAACCTTGAGATAGAAGCATGAGGTAAAGGAAGCTAATTGGGAAATGTGTGGGCTTTTAAAACCTTAAAGTCAGCCCAGCTGACTCATTAATTCTTCCCAAATAATCCCACTGAGAATGCAGTATTCAAACATATGAGCCTATGTGGGCTATTGGCATTCAACTCACCACAGTAAGTAATATTTTCATCAATCCTCTTTTTTTTATATTTCTTGTCATTTGTGCTGTACTTGTTTTCAATATATTAAGAAATTTAAACTCATGGAGATTGTTAGATAGTAGAATGTTAAAGTCAGGTGCCAAATACATATGGACTGGATATTGGGAATGTATGCTAAGCCATATAACTCTCATAATTGTGGCATATTTATTTCTGTTGTTTTGTATTGTATTTATAGTTATAAGAGAAAGAACCATTTTTTGGATTGAAAGGGAGAGCTGTTGGGGGGAAAATAAATACCTTAAACTTAAAAAAAGGGAAGAGGATGGGGTGTTGAGGGAGAGGAGGGTGGAAGGGTGGGATTGGAGGGGGGAGTAGGGAGGGGATTGTGATTGATATGTAACTTGAAGAAATAAAAAATAAATTATTTAAAAAAAAACAAAAAAAAAGAAATCTTACTTTTAGAAAACTTTACTAGTCAACTTTCAGAGTATTTGGGGGCTAAGGTGAAATTAACATATTTGTATTGTAGATCTGAAAGATGGACAATGCCTACAAAGCCATGTGTGGTTGAATAGCAAGAGCATATGAAGGTTAGAGAGATTGTAGGTCTACCTTCTTTGTTTGCCACAATTCTTAAGGTCAAACACATCTTAAATGGCAGGATCTGATTAGGACATAGCCTTATTATCCCTCATTCTACATCCAGAGTTACTTCAATACATCCAAGTCACACTGAGAAATTATCTAACTAAATTATTGTAAAATTTAGTTCTCAATGCTGAATATGATCAAAATACATCATACACATGTATGAAAATGTCATAACGAAACCCATTGTTATGTACAATTAACATATGCTAGTAAAAAAATAGTTCTCATTCTCAAATGGACATAAATTTATTATTCAGTAACCCTTCTAGAGACTACTCCAAAGGCAACTGGTTTTTAAATAATTTAGTGAGCAAGGTAAATACAATATTCTGCTGCTTAAATAACATCAAACAGAATTTCTGAGGTATATATACACTTTCCAAATAGTTGCTTAGCATGTAAGTGTACTAGCTACCAAAACTCATCTTTTCCGGGCAAAGTTAAATTTAATTAAACATTTAATTAATTAAAATGCCAATATTTTAGGACTTTAACAATAAAGTATTTACAGTAAACTGAGCAACAGCCCTCAGAATCTTTGGCAAGTTAAGGATATTTTCAATTGCATGATATAGATTTAGATTTCATGGTGATGGATAAATATCTTTACAAATCTATTAGCTTAATCTCTTAAATAAAATGCAGATATCACGATGAGCATTCAATATTCACATGTAAAAACTGCAGTTCTTACCATTCACAACTAGTAATTAGGTTACTTCAGTGATGCTCTCTTTGCTCTTAAAATAAATTCTGCAGAACTTTATCTAGCAAGGTAAAATTACAAACAAAAGCTTGTTATTACATGTTTTCTATGAAAATACTGATTGTCTTAACAAAACCTTCAACATATACACTTACAATTTATTTTAATATATAATAAAATAACCAATAGATATCTACATTTATTTTTCATGGTGATTAAGGGGAAAAGTTGTCATCTGAATCAATCCCTCTGACCACAAAGCCACATTTGTTATCATTTCCCTGCTGAACAACACATGATATTATTGGTAGAGCCATCCAAGTCTATTATGCAAGCACACAAGAAGATTGCTTATATGATTCAGAGAAGACCATTATTGATATAAATCTAGGATAGACTATACAATTCTATAGAGATTTGAAGAGCTGAACTTCTACTAAATACCAAATACAAATAGAGATAAAGCTTTATCTCAGTCATGTTTTAGTACTTGAAAAAAATATAGGGGGAAGTGTTTTAATTTTGTTCTTATTAATAGACTGTGACTCAAGAGCAACAACTAACCTCTATGAACTAACTTTTATGTGCCGAATATTACTTGATCTTTACAGTCTTGTGAGGTGGATACTGTCATTTTCACATGCTTGGAAACTGATGTCTTAAGCACAGTTTTAGAGTTAGCCGTGGTTTTAAAGCTCTGCAGAAGGAAAAAATGTTGCTGAAATAAACATGTGGTGTCAGGGTTGTTATTTACTAGGCATAATTTTGTCATTTACATATATTTTGCAGATTCCAAAGGCCTTTCCATATGCATACCAAGAGTTCTTTGCAGTACCCACAGAGAAGAGCATCCAGTTAGCATTTGAACAAAGTGCTTAAAGTCATTAATGTGGTTCTTGCAAAATATTATCAGCCCCTTGGCCTTGTGCTCATCCAACCTTGTACCCAGTCATCCGAACTGAGGGACACAAGGCTGTGACTCACAGTTATTCTGCTATTGTTGAAGGGGGAATTCAATTTGAAGTCTTTGGGGTACTGATCTCATGCATTAGTTTGAAAGAATAGACTACACTTTAAAACCTCGCTTTTCCTCAGTGAACTTGCCAAGGAAATGGAATATTTGGAAAAAGTTATGATGGAGATTACAATTCAGTATGACTTTCAAAAACAAAACCAAACCACCTGCCAAATTATATTTTTACCATAAAATTTAAACTAGAAAGTCTTTCAAGAGATTTATAATTGATAAAAATGTTAATTAAATAACTGTTAATATACTAAATAATGAATACTGAAATTAATGTTGTATTATTCAGAATTTTCAGAGTAATGATATATTTTAAGCCAGGTCCAATGTAAATCAATTTGGATATTATGGAAAACTAATTTATGAAGCAGTAAAATTAATCAACTTCTAGATATGTCTTACTAAAGATATTATTAGAAAAAAAGCATAGATGTGACCATAGTAGAAATTTTGTAACTGTGGTGGTTTGATTGTGAGGGACTGATAGGCTTGGGAAGGATCTGAGGGTGTTCCCTTATTGGAGGAGGTGTGTGGCTTTGAGGTTTCAAAAGACTCTTAACTATCCCCAGCCATTCCCAGTGTGTCTCTCTGCCTTCTGCTTGCAGATCAAGATATGTGCTCTCTGTTATTTCTCTAGTAGCATACTTATCCTCTTGCTCCCATTCTTTCCATTGTGATGGTCATGAACTCTAATTCTCTGGAATTGTGAGCTTCAAATAAAACTTTCTTTTATAAGTTGTCATGGTCATGGTGCCTTAATACAGGAGGAAAAAAACCTAAGACAGTAACAGAGTCTCTTTATTGAGTAAAACTTTCAGAAAGATCACTTGCTATGAATTCAAAATTCATTGCCAATTAGAGAAACTAAAAATGAACAAATTTCCAAAGGCTGGCACAATACAATCATCACTTCATTGCCATGTTTCCACCTTAAAGCTATTACTTCACCAACAAATCATAATTTACATACTATTTCACACAATAATTTTGGGTGAAAGGAAAGATTTATTTTCCTTTCACAATAATTGTGTCAATGTGTTTCGCCTTCGCATTTGCAAAATCCTGTCATCCTCTGACAGAGAATAGATTAGACCTGAGTTTTAGTTACTGCCTGTAGTGTATGATTGCAGGTTTCAGGTATCTACAGAATTGTGCCAGGGTGAGCTTTGTAGATTTAGACTTCTGTAAAAACATCATTGGAAAGAATCTGAGCTGGTCAACAGATGTTACTATTTCATAATTATGTAATATTTTATAGCATATGACGGCAATGCTCCCTTCATCTAGAATAGTGATATTCTCTTTTTCTCTTGTCCTCTCTCCTCATCTTCCTTCCTCTCTTCTTCCCCTATCACTTCCTTTCCCTAATCCCTCCCTTTTCAGTAAGAATATTTATATATGACTAATTTATTTGGGAAAAAACGAATTGTGTACCATGGTGAAAGCTCACACAAATGGTGTGACCAATTTAGGGCTATATTTGTCATGCACACATGAAAGAGGTATTAAATTGCAATTCTTTCCAGGTATTTTGCTTCAAAGAGTAAATACGATGTTTTGGCCTCTTAATATGTTCTATTTTATTCTATTAGTCTGTAGCTACATCTGTCCAAGTGATTTCAATTATTATTTGTTAGTTTATTCTTTTCCATAACTTTCATAAAGAATGTCCACTTTCATGGAAAGAAGCTCTATGTTTTTTTTTTTTTTCTGAATAAACTACCATAAAGCCATCCCTTGATTGTTCTTCCAGTATTTGTGTGGATTTTGGTTGTGTGCATATGGTTAAATAAATCTTACTGAAATGCACAATAGTGTCATCTACAACCAATTACCATCAGCAATTGCTTTGTAAACACTCAACTGTGAAACAATTTATTTTAGTGAACGAAGTCTGTGTCAGTCCAACATTAAGTTAAAAAATGACATGGAATCTACCTCAACAACAGTAGTGCTTAATTGCTACTCCATTTGCATAATTTACACAAATTAATGTAGACTCAATAATTAGCATTTTCATATGGTTTATTGGAATCTAAAAGGCATAACAGTATGGTCTGTTAGCAATCTGAACATGTTTAAACAATATGTTTGTGAGTCACTGGCATCTTAAGTCAGCTTCGCACAAGACTGGAATCAAGAAAACATACAAATGTCAATTTGTGTGTTCTGCCTATGCCATGTAACTGAATCTAGATTTCAATAGTGTACTTTCAGGTGATGATAATGACATGATTAAAAACCACTATTAAAGGGTGTTAACAGCACTTATATAAATACGATGGGCAGATGCTATTCCAACATTTTATGTCTTTTTAAAGTATAACCCATGATCTCTTGTAAATGATTATTCTTTCCACATGTGTATATAACTATTGTAATGCAAATACATAAAAAAATAGTTGTGAAGAAATCCAGCCAAACTTACAGATTTAAAATCAGATAGATCTCTGGTAATATGAAGACTGACATTTCTAACTTGCATTGTAGCAAATGTTCTACAGCCATAATATTTCCAATCATTTAAAAAAATGGGAGAGCACTCAAATCTTAACTACCCACTTAATTGTCTAAAAGTGATTTTGTGTACACTGTCCCTAATGTTGACAAAAAACTCCATTACACATATCAAGAGACTGGGGCAGCACTCAGTGTATCTTCCCTGATGATGAAAACTCATGTTCTGCAACTCTAAATACTTTCCTACTGCAACTTTCCTGTAGCAATGGCAAATGAAGCATATATTTCCAATCCATTCTTTATTCTGTATTTTACCTGAATATTCAGGGTTCTGGAACAGGATATTTAATTTAATTTTGATCAACAGTAAATTTAATGTCCTTCTTTTGTGAAGTTGAATATTCAATCCTCTCAGAAAAGAGTGTTTTCAGAAGACTGATTTGCCTTCTCAATTCCAAGTTTCCAGGCTTACCTACTTGAAACTGAAACATATCATGTGCTAGTTGTCAGCACCTGCTGGTGACACAAAGAATTGCAATTTAACTGTACTAGATTGTACAACTAGCACATGATGCAAATCAGTGTCATGCATAGTAAATGGGTAAATGAACTTTGTGTGAGATAAATCAGCTTGCAACAAACAAGGCCTAGAGATATGCTAGCATTACAGGAGCACTGAAAGCTTAGCACTACCTATACACTGAAATCTAGTACAAAGTTTCTAAGTTGACTCTTCCTCTTTTTAGTCTGATTTCAGTGTATAGGATTCATTCATATGGGAAAAGGGAAACATTGAAGATTAACTGATATTCCTGAGTTACAAGCAACTTAAAAAAATACTCCAAGGTAACATTCATCAAACTTACTCTAACTTGAAAAATGTTAAAAAGTCAAACAAATAAAAGGTTCCTGGGCATTTTCATGTTGTAAGTTTATGTAGTAATTTCACTCATATTTATTGACTCCAGTATGTCTCAGGCATAGTTTTATATTATAATAGTAACAGATACTATACAGTGAGCATCTAATCTTCAAATAAAAATTGGCAAAATTGCCCCCTCATAATCTGATAATCGCAACACTTAGTATAGTAGTAGCTGATATTTCTTTGCTTTTCAATGTGAGTCAAACGTAACCTAAACTTAGGGTAGGTACTCTGCTGATACAAAATCTTTCAGTGTTCATAGCTGCCTTGGAAAGTTACAGCTATGATTAGTGCCACATGCCAGGCACTCTTTTAAGCCCTTTCACACAGCAGCATGTCCAGACAACATAAATACCCGTTTTTTAGGGTATAATAAAGAGATACATGTAATAATGAAGGCAGCTTTGAGTCTTGAGTAAAAGTGTGTCTCCAGGACCTGTTGAGTACTCATTTGCTATTTCTTCATCCTTTCAGCAGTTCCAAGAAAGTATATATTTTGTTTCATTCTCCAAAATACAGCTAAAGAAAAATGTTCCAATCTTCTTTCAATAATCTTTACAGAAATATTTAGTGAATTGAGGTGGATTTTTAAGATACCTCATACTTCAGTCTGGAAGCCTGGGTATTTTGGCACTAGAAACTTCAAAGCTGGTTTTCATGTAGTGGAGACACTGTTACCTGTGGCATAATTTGTTTATACCTCCAATATCATTGGATGATCTGTGTTCATCAAAAAGTTGTTGTTAACCATTTTTCACTGGAGACAGGAGACTAAGTACACACCCAATTTATCCCTTTCTAGACTTCAGTTTTGATAAGCTATCAACCACTCGTTAAACAAACAAGTGATTAGGATGAAAACAGCAATGGCACAATCTACTCGCTCACTGATTAGTCAGTTGTTGCATATATATATGTACATGTTTGCATAAAAAAGCCCCATTTCATAGGATAGGCAGAGTAAAGCTACCGAAAGAACTTCTCAAAGCATGTGCAATGCCAACAGTCTGTCTTTTGTCATTATTGATTAAACAGAGTTTCAGTGAAATAGGAGGACTATAGAGTCATGCATGGTATTATTTGTCCATCTATCAAAAGCCAGCCATTGGGTAACACAGACAAAATATTGCAGATGCCACATGACCCACAGTTTAGTATCCTAAACCTTACAACAGGTGCACTGCTTTCTAATGAGTTCTGTGTGAACACTGATGTTTTGTGACAAATCAGATATGGAGTCTTGGATCAAATTTGTACTTGTGTAATTTGAAGTTATTAATCGTAACTTAAGAGCATAGAAGGAAATTGATTTAATACTTAAAGGAAATCCTTATATGGTTATATCAGCATTAGTCATGATTTTATTTTAATCACTTGAAAGCTTGTATGTATGCATACTCTCAAATAAGTACATGAAGAAAAATTTATTATGTTACACTATTATTGTGCTTAGAAAAGAAAATAATCAACTGAAAATAATCCAAACATAGGATTGACTTTACTAGTTCCAGAACATAAGAGTATATTTAAGGGTAAATAATATATCTATGAAATCATAAATCTCTCAGCCCTCTGTTTGTCCCCTTTTTCTTTCTTTGCCTGAGGTGAACTTAAGAAGAAATATGAATTCAGATAGTTTTTGCTCTCCTCCATAATACATATTGTCATTTGTCTTTGGTTACTTTATCTCTGTTGGGGAAATTGGCATCTACAATTACAGGACACTTCCTATATGGTAGGCAACAGCATTGCTTTCTTTGACCAGCTAGATAGAAGCAAATTGTCACAGGAAAGCTAATGGAGAATGAAGAAAAGAGAATATATTCTCTCTCAGTTGTTTTTCTGCAGTAAAGAAAAGAATAAAATCATCAGAACAATAGGCCATGAATGCAGATTATTCGAGATTGGTATTGGAGTAAGGCGGATATGATGGTTTCTGGTGACTTAACAGAGACCTGTTTACTCTTGCAGAACATGATGGAAATAAATGAATATAATGAAAAGGATAAGGAGGGGCAGAAAAAAACAAAATCCCTCTCATTTCTTTTATTAAACATTTTTGTTTTAAAAGAAACCAGGCTTCCATAAATTTTTCAAAAAAAATTGTACAGAAAAATTTCCACTTCCTTCACACATTGTCAAACTGTAGTCATGATAACTTCCCTGTATGCTAAGCTATCAGTGTGCATTGCCTGAAAATAATTGAGCATTCCTCTATATAACCACAATAAAATAAAACAAATAATAGTGACATTCTACTATTATTTACTTATTTTATTTAAAATTCACCAGTTATCTCAATAATACCCCTTCCAGCAACAAGAACAATAAAAGACAGGGAGAAACATATGAGATCCGGGATCCAATCTCGATTATCTAGAATTGTGCCTTCTGTTAATTCCAGTGCCTCTTTAGTCTCCTTTAACCTGGAGCAGTCCTTCAGCTCTCTATTTGTCATGATCTTGGCATTTTTAGAGACAAAAAATAGCTTATTTTACACAGTGTCTTTCAATTTTGGTTTGTTATCTACTATTTCTGTCTGGTTAGATTGGAATCATGTACTTTTCAGAGGAACTACACAGAAGTAATGTTCTGTCTCTTCAGTGCACAGCATCAAGTTGCACGTGAGGTCATTGACTCTCATTGGTGGTGATGGTGACTTTGATCACCAGGTCAAGGTTGTGTCTTCCTGATAGGTCTCACTATCAAGGCACTGCAGCTTTTTCTTTCAAGGAATATCTCAGGGAAATGAGTGTATTTCTAAGCTATCTTGGAGTTTGGCTATATCTCAAACTTCCTTCCACTTGACAAGTCTTGCCTGAAATCATTTTTCACAGTAGTATATTTAGATAGAGCATTCTATCTCAACCATATTGTGGATAACAGGATATAATTCTGTTAGTTATATGGAGACCAACCAATGAGAATAAAAGGGAAGACTTGTAATTTGCTACCATAGTATTTTAATACATAAATAGATTTTATAGCTACAAATTTAAAACATAGATGTGTGCATGTATGCACATTTGTTTTGCATTTTCTAACACGTCTTGCTGACATAGTATTTAAGAAGTGATACCCAGACCCTGAAATATGTATATTTCACCACATCTTGTTCTTTAACTACCACTTTCCTATAAAAGAAATCATGAATTGAAGGAAAAATGATTCTAGGACTGAAACAAAGAAAAATTAGGATGAACTCAGAGTATCTTGATCTAGGAATGAGCAATGCACTCAAAGATCAAAAGGACATAGCAGCCAGATTGAAGTGTTTCCTACATTCAAACCTTGGACAATAATGTTGACAAAAAATGAGATTCTGTAGATATTATATTATAGTTCTGTTTTATAAAACTTATAAAGGGCCTACAAAACCCTTGTGTATTAATTTTGCAAAATTTATTCTTACTTTCTTACACAAATCAACAATTATCTCAAAGTTTAGAGTAAATAAACAATGGTAAAAATGTGTTCTCATCTTTAAAACAAATTTATACTCTTTAGAGAAGTAAGTTTTAAAGGGGAACGTTTTGTGCATTTTTTAATCAAATGTTAACTTTTTTATATTTCCTGTTTGACTTTTGCCAACGTCTCTTTTCTCACTGAAAATCGTTTTATTGAGTCAAAACTGTTACTATTATTATGCTGGGAAACAGCTGATGTTTATACCAGGTCCAAAAAGGTTTCTAATTTTTGTTACTGTGCTTTGATGGTCCAAAGTATGGGAAGGCTTGAAGTCTACAGTGAAGTCTGGTACCCTTTGCATGTGGCTCTCAGAATTCCCAGATGTCTTGGATATCATTTTAGCTTATTAATATTAGATTTCTACACAGTATATGGGGGTGTACATATACACAGCATTTGCTGTTTCCTTAGTTCATCTTCAAAATAGATAAGTTAATCAGAAATTTCTCTATATAATGCAGATTTCACAACTCAATTGCTTTTTCTAATGCTTCAAATCTTTGCAGTTATGGCTTGGTGTGATCCATGTTTAATAGTGCTATAAATTTCTTTAAGTATTATCTTACTACATTAAATATCTATATCTTTATTGTTTTATCTATAAGCAAATAAAGATGAAGCCTAAAGCTAAAATTATAATACATATTTATGAACTCTTCCATTCTAATTATTTAAGTATAAACTGTTTATAAATAACATAGCCATGTTGCAAAATCTGACTAATAGTGCCATTATCTTTTGAGAGTCAGCTCATTCATTAGACTGAGGTTATCACCATATGGTTGTATAGTGGTAATTTAGTGATAAGTGTTACAATTTTGTTTGTTCTTATAAGCTTTAATATCAGCCAGACCTTTTTGATTAAAGTCAATATTAGCAATACAATATTTACATTGGCTGGAGTTCAGATTTTAAATATTATGTCAAAGCTCTTTCAGTGTCTTATGCTTAATAATAGAAAAAAAAGCTGTCACATATGCCACAAACTGCCAGCAAGATCTCTCTCTCTCTCTCTCTCTCTCTCTCTCTCTCTCTCTCTCTCACACACACACACACACACACACACACACACACACACACACACACTTACTTATACAGTTACCAGAGTCAATGTAGAAAGAAAATATCACCAGAGTTATTTTTTCCTAATAGAATCCCAACGTCTTGTTTTCTGTTGCAAGCTACAACTACGAGTGTAGTTGAAGCATTTTAACAGTCAATTTACCTTCCAAAAATACTACAATATTCAACTGACCTAATTTATCACAACCTGCTCATTTAAATGAACACTTAAACGGGAGAACACATAGCATTTGTCAGCCAAATAGATTGAGTGCTTTATCAGTGATGACTCCAATTGGTGATGTGGTGGTACAGTCCCAAGAAAAAGGAAAGGAAAGCTAAATTTTTCAAACAGGCACACAGCCTGATTCCTGCTCTTTGAAAATTAAGGCATGTGTCTCCCAGATATATAATGTCTTTGTGCTTATGTATAAAACCCTGCTAATGGAAAAACACTCTTTATGCCTTGTCTTTTAGTCCTAAAATTGTCAGACTTTGTCCCTGCATTCTTTCTAGAAATAGGAATATTCTGGAATGTATTTGCATGACTAGATGTTAATGGAAATCAGG
Organism: Lophiomys imhausi; assembly: GCA_907164525.1. Taxonomy (NCBI): domain Eukaryota; kingdom Metazoa; phylum Chordata; class Mammalia; order Rodentia; family Muridae; genus Lophiomys; species Lophiomys imhausi. The sequence goes on from CAJQZJ010000072.1 coordinate 4,245,896, forward strand.
TATCCAGATCCACTATGTCTCTTTATTATGAAAGTGTTTGAATTGGGGAAGAGGTGGTGCTAGGAAAATATCTCAACATTATGGCCAAATTAATGAATGAGAATGACACTTTAAAATAATTTATTTTGGGAATTCCTTATGGTACATTTGGAAAGACAGGTTTTAATATTTGGTTCCTGGGAATATTTCTATCTAAAGGACATAAAAGAAATGAGAAATAAACAGAACTCTTACCTTCTCCAAACAGAATATGTTCTGGAAAACAAAATTATAAAAATCCTTCTGAAACACTATTTAGAATGGGAAAATTCAAAATAGAAAATCAAAAAACTTGGAGAGAAACGGGACCAAAAGGCTGAAGATTGATGCTGTAACGTATGGAGAGAAAACGGGAACTGTCCAGGCAGCTACTGATAAGTCATTTCTTAGTTTTGGATGATGCAGGCCCTGCACTTCCTACATAATCAGATATATTTATCCCTCTCAGGTCTCTGAGGTAGTTGAAGAATAGATAGCTAGAGTCTCATAGTTAAATTGTGAGTTGTTTAGGAATCAAGAGGGTGTTCTGGATCTAAGAAGATATTTTTAAAATTGTGTTGCAAGTTAGTATGAAAGCTGAGTCAGATATAGAACTTTAAACTCATGGAGATGGTTAGATGGTAGAATGTTAAAGTCAGGGGCCAAATATGTATGGACTGGACATTGGGAATGTATGCTGGGCCATTTAACTCTCATAAATGTGGCGTATTTATTTCTGTTGTTTTGTACAGTATTTACTTTTATAAGAGGAGGAACCATTTGTTGGACTGAAAGGGGGAACTGTGGGAGGGAAGAGGGTGGAAGGGTGGGACAGGAGGGGGGAGTAGGGAAGAGATTGTGACTGAGATGTAACTTGAAGAAATAAAAAATAAAGTATAAAAAAATATTAATATCCCATACAATAAAAAAAACATATCACCTAGAAAATAAATAAATAAATAAATAAATAGAATAATACAACACTTCCTTGTCTCTGTTTTAATATTCCTTTCTCACATTTAATGGTTAGTTTATTGTCAGACTACCATAATCACCACTGTGGGCACCTATACTTATGTACTGTAATGTGGACTTCAAGAGAAGCGTACACATTACTGAAGTAGCTAACAGTAAGTTTAGATGGTAAGAAGCAGTGTTTCTTACATGGTGTCCCATGCTTTGAATGAGAATCATACTATTTTATAACAAAGAGCCCCTTTGAAACTTTCAGTCTGAGGGGGGCAGTTTCCACATTTCCAAGTCAGCACTCAGACTTCTTTCTCCTTGTCTACCCCCTTATCTCCACCCAAATGATTACCCTAAGAAATATGTCATCACTTTCTCAATCTGGAGAGGCTGGATCGAAGGACTTTTGGAGAGGTGACAAGGCTCAAACATCTGCTATGAACAACATGAAAGAGAAAGAACATTTATAATTCACTTTCCAACTTGTCCAATTTAGAAATTGCCAAAGAAGAAAGATTAATATTTGGAAATTATGTTATGAAAAGGCATTCCAATTTTTATATGAAATCAAACAAAGTAGGTTTCATCTTTGATCCTAATTTCAAAACACTTCTTATAAATGGTTCAAAACATCTTTATCTGTGCTGTAAGAGAGCTATTTTCACTTGAACTACACAATATATAATTGAAGTCAGAGCTGTAAATTACACAACCATCTGTCCTTAAGCTGTCACAAATCATACATGGAAGAGCATATGTATAATGAGAATAGACTGACAAACTTTTTAGAGTTTACATGCTTCTGAGTTAATTAATCCTCTATCCCACACATTTCCAAGATTCTTCAACAATATGTTTGATTAATTGTTTTAATTACATGAATGGTGTATGTGTGGATGTGGAGGGTTTATAATGTCACTGTTACAAATCCAAAGTACACCATGTAGCTGACTTGGCATTTCTTTTAAAAATAAAAATGAATAAATAAATATTATGTGTATGTATATATGTATATACGCATGCATGCATGCATGTATGTATGTATGTATGTATGTATGTATGTATGTATGTGTGTATGTTTGTATCAGAGAACCTACATAGGTCTATAATCCTCATTTGTTTTTCTCACATTGTTATCAATGTTGAAAGTGGATATTAGCATTAACAGTTACACTTTAATGTTAACGGAGATGTAGATGATCGTCACATTCCAGAAAAGACTGTAGGGTGTACTCTTTTCATCATTGATGTTGAACTCCAATTATTGCAGAAGAACTTCATGTTACCTGTACCTCAGCTCAGTTTCTCCTTTTTTTAGGGTGTGCTCCTGTATCATCGAATTCAATCATAGAACTAACCATTATGTTAAAGTGTTTTAGTGGTTTACAAATGTGCAGGCAGGCCTAAGTAGCAATTAGTGAAAGTACATATGTGGTAATATAAATAGATTAATTTGTAAGTAAGGTAAAGTTCCTTTTTTAACATTTATTTATTACTTCAAGTCACATCTCCATTACCACCCCCTCCCTCCACCCACTCCCAGTTCCACCCTCCCACCCTCTACTCCCTCTCCCACCTTTCCCACCCCTTCAGTGTAGGGCACCTCCATGGATCAGCCCCCTTCAGTTCATTTGTCACATGAGGTCTAAGAGCTTCTTCTTGCACAGGGGGCATACATGGTTCCTTTGTAACACTGTGAAAATGTTTGTGATGCTATTTGTTGTGACTGTGTTTACATTAATATCAATTGTAAGTAATTATTGTGCAAACGTACAATAAACTGCCAGAAACCATAAAGCTACAGTTTTGGAAAATACATGTGGTGCACTTAAAGTATAACTTCCATTGGATGAAAATAGGAAACTAGTGAAGAAGAAACTGAAAAGTTTCCTACAATACATTCCCTGAGCAGAAAAGAACTGAAGTTATAGGTCAAAGCAGTGTTTTTCAACCTGTTGGTCTGAACCCTTTGGGGGTCAAATATCAGATATCTTGCATATCAGATATTTGCATTACGATCCATAGCAGTAACAAAATTATAATTATAATATAAATTATAAAGTTATAAAGTGACAAAAAATAATTTCATTGTTGGGGTCACCACAACATGAGGAACTGTATTAAAGGTTTGCAGCATTAGGAAGATTGAGAACATCTGCTCCACAGTGTTTTCTCATCTCTGTTTTGTAGGAACAAGCTATACCTGTTTATATGAACAAGAAAGTCCCTTCACTCCCCTTAATAAATAGGGCAAAGAGAATGCAAATCATGTGAAATTGTCTTTATCATCAGACGGGTGGGAGGCAAAAGCTGATCATTCTGCCTCACACAAATGCAAAGCCCTCAAGCACTTCCATGACAGTCCACATAGTTAAAAGTAGAAGCCATGCACCTGCAATCATGGAGAAGTAGTGAAGATTTTAAGTCAAGAAAGGACAACAAATGTTTCCTCTTGTCATTTGGACAGATAGCCAGCATACAACAAACATGATTTGATTATTTCACATCAGAAGTTTTTCAGGGTATACTTTGAAAAGGAACAACAGGGAGCTTGTAAGAGTCTAAAGGCAAGCTGACACACACTAGTGCACAGTGCAGCAAGCTGTATGTCCTGGTGTAACCATCACAGAGGAGGCCAAGGCTTTCGCTCTTCATCAATATGATGACGCATGCTGACACTCTGGCAGAAGTTTTGTAGGGAACACTTTCTCTGTTTGTTGTCCTAACCTGGCAATTGCATGAATTCTACAGATCACTGATGTGAATGGAGGGCATGACAGTGTTCTTGCAGAATATCAGGCCCATATCACACATACTATGCCTTTTAAATCCAGTCAAGAATCCTAGATAGAACTTGTTTGTCTACTTTCTTCCTTTTCTTACATTGAATTCACATACTTACATGATATAAACATGAGGTTATGATCAAGTCCAAGCTTATCTGAAATATTCATTGTAAGTCCATGTGCCTCCAGATGAGAGAAGGTATAAACTCACTTAGCGCTTGGCATTTACATCAGAAAACACTCAGTACATGGTGGTATACTAACATAGAAATCAACAGAGACACTCACATATAAGTACATAATCTATATAATGTCATTTGTTGTAATGTGTTCTTAAATATTATGAGACTTTGGGCTCTATATCTTAATAATCCAAGCAATATTATATAAAACTTGCTTCAATGTTAATTACAGAAGATATGCGTGTAATTTTTAAAAACAAATCTTTTTGTAAAATTATGGCAATTTCTTTTCAGGTTATGAAACTATCTTGAGTTATTCTTAACTATATCTTCAATTCTAGAAATTACAAGAGGTTCTATTGAGTTTGTACTTACGCTTTTTTTTTTATTACAAGATGCAAAAATGGTGACAAACTCCCACTTCAGATTCCTTTCAGAAAGTATCTCATGATCCATTGGCATTTACGACTGTAACTTTGGACTGTTTTCCTCAAGCCATACTCCTGTAAGAAGGAAGCAAGTTTTGGGAGGTCTGATTCTAACTGTACTTTCAGTGCATAGTAGGCCTTGCACTGAGAAATGGCCACCCTCAACTTAGCCTTCTTTATGCTTCACTAGTCTGTTTGACTTCCACACAAAGACCTTTTCTCAAGGCCAGTATCTGGGGTTGTCAGAGGGCTTTGTAATTGCAACCATAAACAAATTACTTTACGAAAGAGGCCAGAGCCACTAGCCACAATAAGAGAGCTTGTTCAAAAGTGCTCTTGATTACTGTATATCAGATTCCTTATTAAATAGGGGGAAAAGCAACTGTAGGTGAAGTGATTAACATTTTAACAAAGATGTAATGACTAAAATAGAAGGCATGCTGAAGAATGCTATTCTTTATTTAAGACTTTTATTTTTCTTGTTACAGATGACAAATTAGGAGAATGGCCTATCTTCAAAGAAGAGTTCACTGAAAGTTTGGTCAACAGGATAAAATTCCTTGTTCTACTAAATATATTTGAAAATATATTTAATCACATCCAAAGGAGAGACAGCTAGGCCTTTACTAAGCAGAACCAAGAGAATATGACCAGCTCACCATAGTCAGGTCAGCAGAGCAATGTAGGAGCCTGCTGCCCACCACCTGGGACCCTCTGGCATACTCTGCTTAAGCAATTGAAAATATCTCAATCCTGTTGTGGATTTCGGTTTGTTTAGCCTCAGTAAAATCAGGCTTTCTGATTGGAAGAAGAGTAGGAGTAGTGAAGAAAGTTTTTAAAAGCTGATTTTTAAAAATCCACACATTTCAAGAACATCAAATGTCTCTACAAAACAACATTTTGATGATTTCAGTGTAAATAAATCAGAAACGTATGGATTACATTTCCTTTCACATGCACAGGGTCTCAAAATTAAAGAGGGGAAAGATAGGCTTCAGGCAGCATGCATTTGAGGTTTTGCTAAATCCAAAGTGTTTGAAAAATCTAAAGTGTGGCAGGCCCACAGTGCAGTTGGGTGTGTCCATCATGAACAGTGAGACATTTTATAGGTTTTTAAAATGTTAGATAATTAAAAAGGTCCATTCTGAAATACCTTAAACTAAAAAAAAAAAGAAGGGAAGAGGATGGGGGGGTTGAGGGGGAGGAGGGTGGAAGGGTGGGACTGGAGTGGGGAGTAGGGAGGGGATTGTGATTGAGATGTAACTTGAAGAAATAAAAATAAATTATTAAAAAAAGGTCCATTCTTTAATGTGTCTGAAATGTAAGCTGATGTTATATGATTTTCCTCTGTAAGCGCATAAGTGCTTAGGGCAGCTGGCATTGATTATTTTATTGTGAAAAATAATGTTTAAAACAAAATAATGGTATAATTTTTTAGACCAAACAGTGTTCAACCAGGTAAAATGGTTAACAGTAAGAAATCATATTTGTATATATTGTAAAGAAGAGAGGTGGGACAGTTATCAAGACCATGTATTTTAAGAGGTTTTTACATCAATGCTTTGAATAAAATCTATCAGATATACATATACATGTTTATGTGTGTGTGTGTGTGTAGGCAGATGTGTAGATAACAAAATCTTTATGTATGTACATACTTGTAAACATTATTACTAATGAATTATTTTATAAGGTCTCCAAGTGAATAATTTTAATGTCTTTAATCAATACTGCATGCAAAAATGTGCTCTAAATACATAGATACAAATAGTAACTTAAATTCTCTGAATTTTTAAGTTCTCTCACTTTGTCTCATTTCATTTGCATGTAATTTCCTCCACTTTGTATAACTCTCATGCCTACATGACTGGAAGACATTTCTTATAAATGAAACTGAGTCAGCAGCCATTGCAAGTGATTTCACTAAGAATGTTTGCAAAGACTGTAATATTTATTCCAAAGTGTTATAACAAAGAAGAGTAAGATGCTTGGGTATTTTTCTGAACACACAGAATGACTGTAATATGTATTCCAATATGGTATAACAAAGAAGGATAAGATGCTTGAGTTTTATTCTACAAATATACAAAAGTAGGTAGATAAAAGAAAGATAAACAAGCCGGGCGGTGGTGGCGCACGCCTTTAATCCCAGCACTTGGGAGGCAGAGGCAGGCGGATCTTTGTGAGTTCGAGGCCAGCCTGGTCTACAAAGTGAGTCCAGGACAGCCAAGGATACACAGAGA
>CAJQZJ010000072.1:4262518-4276749 GCA_907164525.1 Lophiomys imhausi
TGATATACAACTTGGAGATATGGATTTCTGATCATATCCACCAGGCTGTGTGAACTTGGGTAAGATGTATAACCTGTCTGGAATCCAGTCGGCTCATCAGTAAAATGGGAACAACTCTGGCAATTTCCAACTCACGATGATAAAAGGATATGTCATATGGAATAGTAATGAATTGTTGTAAATACTATGTGAAAATATCCTTAGGGTTCACTCCATATAGGATGAAACCTGACCTGCATCACTAAGTAGCTAACATCTCTAAAAAATAGCTATCATCTTAGGCCATTATGTTGCAGAAAATTGTTGGAAAGATTAGGTGAGATTGAGTGTTGAATGTATGGAGTATAGAGTCCCCAAAATGAATGAATACTGAAACTACAACAGGCATGATGTGCCTGAGTTCTGCTGCAGCTGAAACATGCATACAAATACAGGTGCGTGTGCATGCCCTCAACATAGATTCTTCAAGTTCAATTTTTGTCTTCGTTAATCTGCAGCACATTTTTTTGCATTTACCAGTAAATATGTTGTTTTTAAGTTACTCTTCCTCTATCTTATAGCCACCACAAAAAGACAAAATTAAAAGAGAAAAATGTAATCACTGAACTGTTTTGTCTATATGAGACGTTAATCTAATATATGACAATTTGCCCCTTTGAAGTATGACCTAGAGATTCAAGTTCTTAGGAAAACAGCTTTTAGAGTTCAACAGATGACCATTCCATTGGATTTTTAGAATTCTGAAATTATGTTCAACATGTGCAAATATTGCACACTAGAAACAGTCACAGTTAAGGATAACAGATAAAAATTCAACACTTTTAAGTCATTTTGATCCAACGTCAATTAATATATTTGAATATAATATAATTTTTATCCATCTATAAAATATTTAAATATTTGGCATGTCATGAATGTCTATGACAACTGACTTATTTTTGAGACAGTCATTTCCTATCTCAATTTGTGTATTTTGAAGTTGTTAAATGCTTGGCCAAACCATAAACAAAACAATTCCCAATAAATCAGTATCATTAAACTGATTATTTACACAAGATAATTTTCTTCCATGTCCAATAGAAGGAATGTTTAAGATTAGCTGAGATATCTTTAGGTCTTTGCAGGGATATCTGGAGGCTGTAGAGGAGATCTTTTTGTTTAATGTTTATTTATTACTTCAGGTTACATCTCCATCACAGTGCCCTCTTTCCACCCCTTCCAGTTGCACAAGGCTGCTTGTAAGACATTATATAAAATCTACAAACAACTCATGCAGTCACTTGCAGTGAGATTCAGGCCATTGTCACAATCACTAAACAACATAATTTCCTGGGATTTGCAATATTTGGAGTTTGCAATCATGGGACTTTTTAACTTTTCTGTTCTTCAAATTTGGCTATTTATATTTTCTTCCTTCTGCACACACACACACACACACACACACACACACACACACACACACAGACACAAAGACACACACACACTTTATTTTTAATAAAAATGTTATCCCCTCTCCCTTCTGTCCTACTCCTCCAGAGTGGAGTGTCCCTACATATCAGTCCCCTGCCCCAGTTCAGCAGTCATATGAGGGCTATGAGCTTTGTAGAGGAGATCTTAACAATAGCAAGTATTACCATTTTCAATGTCTCCTCCTCATAAATTCCCTTAAAACATTGTATTCAAAATGGTTTGTTGAGCAAATACTCAAACATACTAGAATATGCATATCACACCAGGTTAAAAACAGGAACTATAGAGTTTCTTTTTAATGTTTTTAATGTACTACAGAGTATAAAGAGGAAAAGATCAAAGATCAATGGATGACAGCAGAGAACAGAAGTTCTGGGAACCACAAGGCCTTAAAGAAAAGGGGATACCTCCCCTTCCCAGTGTTGTCCTAGTAGCCCCAGGATGATAAAGGTTGTACTCCCTCTATTTCCCACACTTCTCCATCCACAGACAGTCCTGTTCCACCCTTCTGGTAGACTGTAGCTAAGGAAGCCCCAGAGGATCTGTGTGGAACACGGGAGTGGGTGGAGCCAGATGGGCTGCTGTGGAACATGCCATGCCTGGCTGGAGCTGGAACAGTTCACTTTTGTCTGGAAGGCAGGCCCCTCTTCCAGCCTCCACGAGGTCCAGAAAACTTGGGAAAGTGTTAGCTGCTGGAGGAGGCCCTGGGGGCTGCCTTCATCCAAATAGAAGAAGCCTGGCTGGCACATGGCCCCTTCTCAGCCTTGACAACCTCACATAGACCTTTGAACTTTCTATTTATATAACAGTTTAGTGAGTTTAAGTCTCTTCCTGAATAACCACCCATTTGCAAGCTTGCCTCTAATTAAGCTACTTGTGAGACATCACATAAAATCTACAAACAACTCATGCAGTCCCTTGCAGTGAGATTCAGGCCACTGTCACAATCACTTAACAACATAATTTCCTGGGATTTGCAATATTTAGGGTTTGAAATCATGGGAATTTTTACATTTCTGTTCTTCAAATTTGGCTCTTTATATTTTCTTCCTTCTGCACACACACACACACACACACACACACACACACACACTTTATTTTTAATTTAAAGGTAACTGCCTCACAAAAAGCAATCTGACAGTCCACACAGCAGCACTCAATGCTATGGAGGTAGGAGCTTACAGGGTAGAAAATCTGTACAATTTGTAAGCTTTTATACTTATATTAGTGACTTTGCCATTGCTGATAAAGACTTCCAAATCTAGCCACATGATCTCCAGGTACCTCAAGAATAAATTTACTTTACTAACAAGGACAAATCTATGGAATGATTTAAATCAGGAACTATGCTTCTCCCCCCCCCCATATTTTTCTTCCTTCTTTTGAAAAGATAAAATGATGTATTTGGCAGGCACAAACATCTGTGCCTTCCTTTCTTTTCACAGAATGGTTCATATTAAAGTCCAACTCAGGTGAACACTATTCATGCATTCAGGAATCCTAAGGAACTTGAGCTTTCGTCCTTTAATGGAGTCCAGAGCATGATCCATTAAGATACCATTGCAGTTTGTACAATCCAGTGATACATTCTGTAAGGCTTATGAGCACTCCCAGACATGCACATACCTGCACAATGCTGCATCATTCATACACCATCTTTGAAGAGCACATTTGTCCTAACACAAGCATATGCTTATCAATGGGCATTCATTTTTTAAATTTACTATATTCAGTGTTTGTAAATAAGGCTTATACCTAAATATTTGTAACCATTCTTTGTTAAGCTTAGAAAAATGAGTTGTGTATTTTTATTACTTTGTTTTAGCTCTCTTGATGTATTTATTGATAGATATCTAGGTAGAGTTAAGAGAGAAGTAGTTTTAAGCTTGCTGTTCCACAAGTGAATAGATTTAATGCAAATGAACTCCTTAACTTTCATACTTTTTCCCCTCATCTGTTTTTCTACGCACATGGGGTAATGCATATCATTACTTTAAATCTCTAGTTATTTTCATGAAATGGAAGTTAAAATATAACATGTAACTGGTATTTTCATGATGTCCAAAGCGTTTTGAAGGATTTATAGCTTATCATTAAGAATGATGTCAAACTTTTCAGTTTATGTACCATGGTCATTTTTTTGTGTTTCTTTTCTCTATGGAGGTGCTTAAATACAGAAGCACAACCACATTACAAATATTTATAGACCCAGATTCATAAGAAAATTTGCCCTTCACAATCAAGCAGTAAGAAGGAGAAATTGTCCTAGATCATGTATAAAGAAAAGGAAAACAGGGTTTTTTAATGTGGATATGTTATATTATTTAATCATTTTTTTCCATCACATCTACCAAATCGGTCAGAATGCTCTAAAATGGATATGACATAATTACAGATCAGGAGAGAAATAGTTTTGAATTTTCCTTAAGAATAAGCATCTCTAAAGGGGAACAGACATACATGTTCCTGAAAAACAGAAAGGTTCACATTCCCTTTAAATATTCAACTATATATGTATTATATTAAACTCGAATTTAAACAATATATGTGAATGTGTGTGTGTGCACGTGCGTGCGCACGCGCGCATGCATGTGTGTGTTGAAAGCTAATGCCTAGTACTTATTTAAATAATCAGATAAGCCCTGAAATAAATTATAACATGTCTGTTAAATTAGCAGTGTCACTTAAAGCACATATTAGACAAAATGTATGCAAATAGTAATGTTGCGATTATCAGTTGCGAGCAAAATAAATTAGTACAGCAGAATAAATGTTGTATAGAGGCATATAGCATTAAATCAAGCAGTAATTTCAGGAATTTTTTAATTTTAATAAGAATGGATTCTTTAACTATAACATGTTTTTCCCACAGTTGATAATATCCCACATAGTTTTTTTTTGAAAAAGTCTATAAATAAATATTGATATATTCAATGATTTATTTGGAATTTCTATAAAGCAAAACGTAAAGTATCTTGGGTTTGCAATTGAAGTAGTCAGTCATGAGTGGCATAATGAAGCTATTGGCTAAACATCTGACCCTTTTAAAAACAATACCTAAAACATGACATTGGCAATGGAAATGCCTGCAAAAATGCATAGAATTCCATACCCAACAGCTAGTAGTTCTAACACTGCAAAAGATTTCAAACTGTTGGTGGGCACTACAGATTATTCTCCTTACATTCAAAGGACAAGAGCCAAGAGTGGCATTCGAAGTCTGTGCTGCCCTGCCTGCCTTCTTCCTCATCTAAATACTTGGGCTTGGGAGGTAGAGGTGTAGAACTGGCACGTTAAAATATTGTGACATATAAAGGACGATAACGTTTGTAGTAAAGGGCGAAGTTTTTCTAAAGTTAATAGATCCGAGGATCAATATGTATATGCGCCTGCACAGCACACAGAACAACTTTCTGCCCTCACCCCCACCCTTGCCCCAGTCACCTTTGCGTCATCTTTCAGGATCTCTGCGCAATTTTAGGGTATATTGTTAAAAGCAGGCTAAGCCTTGGAATTCTAGCTGTGTGCCCATTACACAAACCTAAGGCTACCTCCCACTTGGAGGCCAACAGGGGTTCAGAGGCTAATTAAATGTGCATTGACTTCGGAGCTTCAGACTTTGGGGGTTAACTTCAAACAACCTTAGTCTTGAAAGCCAAGTGCTAAAGGCCACTGGGCTGGAGGTCCCGAGTGCAGTGGCCCCTGAAGACACTACTCTGATAAGAAGAACTTAGTTGGATAGGCTTTAGGGAAGGTTTTGGACCCAAGTCTTTCTGTGTGGGGATGGAGGTGGCAACAGTGTGGGCGGTGGCCGTCAAGCAAGCTGAGGGTGGCCTCCGGATACCTGTCTGTAGCTTTTTCTCCCGCCACTGGCCCAGGCACTGGTTACCGGAAAGTTAAAGCATTTTATACTGGATCCTACCCATGAGCCGCTGAAGAGAAAAGCCCCCCCGGAGGTTGTTGTGCGGGTGGGTGGCACCAAATCTGCTATGGGCCAGCTGCAACTATTTCGACTTCGAGTGCAAAGGGATGCTTTTGCCCGCATGTTTCCCTGTCCCTGCACCTCCCCCATCCGAACACCCGACCAAGGAGTCACTGAAGCCAAAGCTAGAGGTGTCTGGGAGCAAGTGAGAGGGTGTCCGGGGCGCCCTCCACAACAGCTCTAGCTCCACTTAACAAAGGCGAAAAGCCCAGACCAGACCTGGGATCCCGCTCATCAAACGAGGAGGTAAAATTTAACACCTACCACTGCTGCTCCAAGTCCCAGTCCCTGAAAAGGTCGAATAGATCCATAGCGGCCAGGCGGCGGCGGCTGGCAGCCGTCTGTCCCTGCTGGCTGCGTGTCAGCGCGGCTCTCAGCTGCGCGGCTCTCTCGCTGCGGTCACCGGCGCGGCTCTCTGGCCCTCCCGACCGGTTAAAAGTGCTGGGGCCGCATCAGCGGCGATGGCAGGCGCCTGGGGTACCTGGTCCTGCGCTCCGGAGCAGTGGCGGTGGAGACGATGGCACTGGGAGGGCAAGCGCCTGACCGCCAGCTCAGGTCTACTTGCTCCGTGGCTGCCCGCGTGCCCCGCGCACCCAGGCTGCGGCTGCGGCCGCTTATAGCTGGGCCGGTTGGGCCGCCCGCCAGGCAGGCTGCGGGTGGGTGGCGACGGCAGAGGTGGGGGCGAGCGAGGCAGTGGCGGTGGCGCGGCGCAGCAGCCGGGGCGGCAGCGACGGTGGCGGCGGCGGCTGCACAGGCGGCGGCGGCGGCCCAGACAGCATCACACACTTGCACACTCACAGGGGGCGGAGCCTGGACAGCTCGAAGCAGCGACATGGAGCAGACACGTTATCATCCTTGGATCTGGCAGGGGCTAGCCCCACCTGCTTGTGCTCCTGGACCCCACACTGTCAAAATCAGCTGATCAGGGCAATTGCACAGCTGAAGACTCAGACTCTTGCAGAACCCAGAGGAGGTTACAGCGACGTAGAAGAGGGTCTCGCGGGACCACAGTGTAGGCTAGCAGAATGGGACAGCCCCCACATCAACCTAGCACTGGGATGTAGTGTTGGCCATCATAAGAGAGCAAACAGACTGCTTCAAGGAAGGGCTAAAACCCTGCTGCCCTTGCCTGCAGTCCCTGCCCAGACATTCTTTTCAGACCACTGTATCAAACTTTTGAGTCCCCAGCATCCCTCGGGGCTGCATCACGGGGCATATGTGTTCAGGGAGGACAAGGCGGTCACCTTCACCATTTCTGCCGTGCTGCGCATCCCAGCTTAGAGTTCATGCTGTGGTATCCTCTTAGGTTGAGGGGATAGCGGTCCCTCAGTAAATCAGCAAGCTGTGGGCCCTTGGGCTTAGTAAACTGCAATGGGAGAAACAAAGGAAAGGGTAGCCCCCCTTGAGTGGTCCTTGGGGTAAATGGTTAGAGTGTTAGTTTCTTCCAACAGCGTTGGGCAAAAAACTCCTGCATTTTCCTTCTCTGAGAAACAGGAAAAACTCTGGCTGTGTGCCCACTATCCCACGCACCAGCTGCTTTTCTCCCTTCTGGCTTGAGAATGGGCTCTCTGCATGTGAAGGGCTTAACCACACCCACTCCTCCTTTCGACCTGTACCTCTAGTCCAGGAAAGGATGAATCCATTCCTTTAGCCAGTTCCTCAAAAGAAAAGTTTCCTTACCTACTCAAGAGAAAATGATATAGGGAGTTAAAAGAGCTTATTCAGTTGGAATCCTGGTCAGAACATCTGATTTGTTTGCCTACTGTCCTTATAGGGAAGGTGCAATAATGTCACACTATTAAAACCCAGAAGTGAGCATGTGCTGTACACAATATTGACAGAACCTCTCAGTCTCAGTTTTCCCATCTGTAAAACTAAATAGCTACCCTAGTGGCCGTCTGGGTTCTCCTGCTCTCTTCCCTTTTCCTATTTGAATATTTGTTTTCAATCATCTCACATACTCAAAATCATGCAAATAGCCTGGCTTTTTGATAGTGATTAACTGAGATCCCCATTGGCTAATTTGCTCAAGATCTAACATTTCTCCTAGAGGAAAAAAAAAAGTCAGATTGCAACCTTGAACCTCAGAAGCCATGTGCTATCTAACCCTGTAGAAAGTGCCACATCCCCTGTCTTTGGATTGCTTGGGCCTGGGATTTAGTTTAGATGCTTTGCAAGGTGAAGAGGTACATTTTTAGCATATAGAAATGAAGTTCCAAAATTCTGCAGTTTCTATATTCAGTGGGACTTCACCCAATGTCTGGTTTGTATGGAACCAAGTCTTTAGCAAATACTATTGGATTGACAGAAAATAAACCAATATACAGCCAAAGAGAAATAATATTTCAAATAAGCTTAATTGGCTACAGGTTGTAATAACTCCACAGACTATGTTTGTTTCCACAGAAGTTATTTCGCTTAAAAGTAGTGGGTGAAAGATTGCAAATTAATTATCTATGTGCTTTGTTTATTTTCTGTCCTAGATTGGAAGTCTTTCAGGTGACAAGAAATGCCCAATTCAGACTTGTGGCCCTCAAATTTTATCCCCTAGTAAGTGATGTTCAAATTCCATTTGATTGCTAATAATGATTGTCACCATGGGTTAGTGCTTGATCTTCTTAAAAATGCTTATGAAAATCAGAACATCTACAGTTAACATTTAAATAGGGATTATGGTCAATTGTTACCTATTTTATTTTCATAAGAAGAATCTCTTAATTGGAAAAAGACATACAAGCAATATTCTAAATAAATTCTCAACAGAAATCAAACTGCTCCTTTAAGACTTGTAGACCCCATCACCCCACTGGTGCACTTTCTTCCCAATCAGCAGGGGGACAGAGCAGAAGCAGAAGGGGCCAGCAAGAGGCAGCACTCTGAACAGAAGTGCCTGCGGGAAGGAGAGAAGAGACAAGTTGTGTTGGCTGCTGCTTCAAAGAGGGGCAGGGGCTTTCCGTCCTGAGATCAAAACCAAGTCAGAAGGCTGAGCTGCATGGAATCAGCTCCCCCTTCCCACCTCGCAACAGGGAAGAGGCTAACAGAGGCCACAAAGAAGAGGCCAGGCTGTCCCTGACGCCAGCCAGCCCAGGCCCACCAGGTACTCACTGGGGGAATCTCTGTCATCTTAGATATATGGCTAATTTTCTCCCTTAGTACTAGACTTGCCCAACCTTGGCTCTGATAGCAGTGGAAGATGAGACTATGGCTGGCTCCCAGATACTTGGACAAGCATGACACCTCCATATCATGCTTTTTTAAAAAACCTGGCAATTCTGAAGGAGAATGCAGGTTTCAGAGGAGATAGCAACAAAAAATGAACATGTTCAAAGATGCTCCCTGGAGCCAGGGCTCCCTGCAACTGTCATGCTAACAGAAAGACCATTTAGTCTCTAGGAGGACAAATTACTTTCCTCCCATTCCAGTTACTGGGCCTAGTTCCCCAGGGTAAAAAGCTCCCCTAGGATAGCCCTTGTCTTGGATTGAGCAGGCAAATTCCCTTAGTTATCTGTCCCTGCTTTCCAAACCTAGAGGGGCCTACTTCAGGCCACAGCTTCACAGATGTTGGTTCAATTCAGTATTTGGAAGGTGCAAACCTCCTCTGCTCTGCCAGTCGGTGTCTGTCATTTTGTACCATCAAATGTACCTTGTAAATTGTACTTTGCTAACCTAACCCATTCACCAAATCTTTAATCAAAGGAGGCCTGCTAGTAGGAACACTGAGCAGCCTTTGCAGGCAGTACAAGATCAAAAGTGAGACTCCATATTTCAATCCATGTAAGTAAAGAATAAATTATTTTTAAGGTTTGTGACTTTAGAAATACTGATTCTAAGATCTTCAGAAGGGAGATTTTTATTTCCATGAATTACTTTTAAAGGAGTTTAATTCATAGTCTCCACATATTAATCTTCATTTCAAAGGACCTGATATCTTCCATTTATACAGTTTTACTAAAGGCACTGTCACACAGATTCTGATAGTGTCTAATAACTAAAATTAATTTAAAATATTTTAACCATGTATGTCAGTTTCAGGAAAGGAAGAAATTGACAGAGTGTGATATATATGTCATCCTGTCATAACTCAGATTTCCACATTTGTTTCTGGCCTGGCATGTAATAAAGCTGACTTACTTCCTAGGAAGAAATTGTGATCTGGGTTAGCTCATGGTAGTGAACTTGTTATATGTAATTAGATGAATTCAGCTGGGAACATCAAGAATCTTTATAGCAGAGAAACTTGCTGCTAGCTTGAGTTTACAACATGCCATCATAACTGATGCTGGGGTAGTTTCCTCAAATAGGTGTCAACCTCCAGAATAATCCATATTTAAAGGGCATCTCCATCTTTTTTTAACTTCCAGATTTCTGTACTTACTTGCTCAGTATCTATTGTGTTCAGGAATCACAGGCCTAGAGTGCAGGGACAGAGACTGTACAGTGAAACTCAGTACAGTGTTTGGGATCTAGTGCCTCTCCCAGGGTTCATCCAACCAGTCAGTGATGGTTGTTTATGAGTTTATTTGAACTTGGCTCAAGGCAATTCTCTAAAACTGCACTGATGCACCTTTATGAATACACATACACATTTTTCCCACCATTCTACTTTGTACTCTCGATCTCAGTCATGTATTACAATTGAAAGTCCTTACCCTCGCGCTTTCTGTTTATCATAGACAATGACCTGATTTTAGAGCTCTTCCAAAGTTTCTGGCTCTTGGTTCCTGCTAGATCTTAAACGTCAGATACAATCATACTTGAAATAATACTTTATGACATTTGAGACGTGATGCTATTCTGATTTAGTAATGCAGATTTCTGTAATTTCTTGATCACATTTAGCATGGCAGTAAAATAGATAAACTTGGTTGGCTTTATTACATACCCAGCCACTGGTCTAAGAATACATTATTTCATTTACAAATCCATATGATTCGTTAGTGATGACACTGCTATTACTTTTCTCTTGCAGAAACTAAGTATTTGCTCAAGCTCATAGAGTTTACAAGTGCTATAACCAGGTTTTATACCCAGGTTTTCTTGTGTCAAATCCTTGTACTAATGCCTACTAATAAAAAAAACCACCATTCTGCATTAATGGAAGATTTCTATTACTATAACTATGAAAGGTATTCAAGGCATTATTTTCATTTAGCAGCCAAGAAAACCCAGTTTAAGTGCCTCCATGAAGGTCACATCATTGCACAGCTGAGTAGCTGAGACTCAGATATTTGTTTGTTTGTTTGTTTTTAATTTTTTATTTGACTCATTTTTATAATCTTAAAGCCTAGGAGTTTAGGAGTGTATTCTTGTCATCGGTTAGCTGTTAGATTAAAAAAATATTTTCATGATGCAATTTCCCTGATCTCAACTTTGGCTGAATTGCAGAAGTCAGCTAGATGAGCTAATTGCTGTGTTAAAGAAAGTCAGTGTGACAGGCAACAGGAAACAAAAATATGGTGCGGCAATTCTTGCTTCATCACATTAGGAGACAGAGGTGTGCCTTTTTCTTGAAGATTAGAAATCTAGAGCTAGAAAACCTCTTTGGTCAACTTTTAAGGAACACTTGGTGGTGCTTTGTAAGCCATCCATGGGGAATTGTGTTCTGCATAAGATCACAATATAACTTTAGTACAAATCTGGAGTTATCTCTCTCCTGATTTACTAGGGAATATGTTTCCTTATGGAGAAATGGAGAGGGCTGGGATTGATCCAAGTCTGGTATTCTATGGCATCTAGATTTGAAGTTCCAAAAAAGTGACATTCTCCCAGACCCTGCCTAATGTAGATTGCACACTATAATGTATATGTAGGCATTATGAAGAGTCAGTTATTTTGGTCATGCAGATGAGTTAATTTCATTCTTGGCCCTGTTGTGTAAGTTCTCTCTTGTCCTCGAGCTCTGATCATTGATCCTGGGCTCCCCTGCTCAATCCTTTCAGCAGTGTGGCTACCAGAAGTTCTTTACTGATTCTACTCCCCAGGGATGTAGTACTGGGTTGCAGAAGCATGCCATTTTCAAAGTTGTCAGTGAGGAAAACTATTGTATATGAAAGCGCTTTGTAAATAACAAGAGCCCCAAATCAATGTGTGCTCTTATCACTTTTAGAGCTGGCATCTTATATGTTTCTCTGCAGGGGAGATCAGCAGTGTTCAGTGTACTAGCTGTTTTCTGGGCTTTCATGGGAATATTTGCTTCTCTGTAAAAGGGTTTCCAGAGTAGGAGTTCCAATATCTGGCAAGTTAAAAGTTTTACATTTTTAAACTAGTATTTTAGCAATAAGTATAAGCTTCTGCACATTTGAGAATCACTTTTTGGAAGATATGCTGGTACTTAGTTTTCATATTAAGATACCAAAGGATTTTAACTCAGTGTTTTTGTTTGAATAATCTTTTTCTGACCATAATTAGAAATATTTCTTTTTTTGTGAAGTTTTTTGTGAGGAAGCCAAATTTATTAAACTATCAAAGCTCTGAATTACTGTTAAAAAGCTTTGATGCCGGGCTCAGGAGTGATCAAAAAAGGTACAAAAAGTCCGTGATGCTTCGTGGGCGAAGGCATGCCTGTGATCCTAAGCCGTGGGAACTTTTATCTAATCAATTGACCTCCTGGGCATTGTTCTGAAAAGACCTCACTGTCCTGTTACAGAAGAGTTGATCCCTTCTCTTTTCCCAGCAATTGAACCACATCAGAATAATAGTCAACCTGAAATGCTGCAGTTGCTACCCAAAGATCCCATATAGGTTCCTTCAACCCTGAACCTGAAAAATCTTAATGAACTCACTGCTTTCATATTCAGTAACAATGGTACTGGGGTCTGCTGTTATTGTTGCTTTACCCATGTTTAATCTGACAATCTGCTTTATATACTGTGAAGCATGTAAATGTTGACTCAAGCCCAGCATTTCCTCAGTAACCTGAGGAACTATAGTCTAAAGAGGTACATATCCTTTATAAACCTGTACTTTATGTTGTCACACTTGGTTCCCATAGAAACAGCATTTCTTGATGTTATATGGCCATCTTATATAACTTTACCTGATATATCATGTCATTCCTTAAACCCAAATTGATCAACAGGACAATGCCTACAAAATAACTTTTTTTCCTTGTTACTATCTAGTTTTATATATTAAAATATCAGCTCCATCAGGAAACTTTTAGATCATCCATAGACTAATGGAAACCTAAATTGCCAACCATCCAGAAAGTTTTATCAGATCTAGTCATTAGCAAGTCCCCTTAATTTCAAAATCATGAACTCTTAAAATCATAAACCATTGTGCCTTCTACCATTTTATATCATCATATATTTGCCATTCAAACTCTTAAGAAAAGCTTTATTCTTTGAAAAGAATGTGATTTTTTCCATTGCTCCTTAGCATCTTTCTTTTTTTAAATTACTGTTTTATTATTTTGTGAATTTCACATCATGCACCCTGTTACCCCTCATCTCCCACCTCCCCTTAGACCCACCCTCCACCCTTGCAACCTCTCCCTACATTAAAAAAAAATCTCGTGGTTGAAGCTGTAATATGTCTCATTGTGTCTCACAATATTCCCTTTTGTCCACACCTTTTTGCTTGCAAATGTTCATTATAATGGGTCCTTGGTCTGGTATGAGGCCTGTGGCTTCTGTTACTTTGTCAATACTGGAATCTCACTGGTACTCCTCGCAGATATGCTGTTATTGTCCTGTGTCATGGTGATCTCATAGTTTTGGGTCTGTGGAACTGGCCTCCTCATATATCCCAGTTCATCCATGGGGTAGATGTTAGTGTGGGTCAACTCAAAGCCCTAGTTCTGGGCCTGCAACTCTCACATCCAGAACCAGTTCTACTGTGCTACCTAGTTAAGGTGCAGGGCCTGCTAACCTGAGTGCTACAGCAGATAAGGGGTTGGACCAGTTCTTCTCCTCTCATGAGCTCATCAGTGTCAATTCTTCACCTGCTACATCAAAGAGTGCAAGGGATCTCTTTCTGGCCAACACCACAGAAAAGCAGACAAAAGGCAGGACTGGCTTTCTTACACTCATACCCTCAGGGTTGGTTCACCCACATTCCCCACATCCAGGACCAGCAATACTACAATGTCCATGCGAGGTGCAGGGCCTGCTCTTCCTTGTGCTGCAACATGTGAGGGGCAGGGCCAGATCTCTTTTCTGCCACTAGTGGTGAAGGCAAAAAGGAGGGGAGGAGATATCTCTCTCAATAACACCACCACAAAGCAGACAAAAGGCAGGGATGGCTCTCCCATACTCACTCCCTCAGGGCTGGCTCACCCACAATCCCCATATCCAGAGCCATCGGTACCCAAGGTTCAGGTCCTGCTCTCTCTTGCTGCAGGATAAAATGAGCAGGTACAGCTCTCCTGCTCTTGCGATCCCACTGGGGCCAGAATGTAAATTTAACTTGATTCTGTGACATACAAGTTTATTTATTTGAGGATTAATAATCTCTCCAGGCCAGGCAGTGGTGTCACATGCCTTTAATCCCAGAGCTTGGGAGGCAGACGCAGTCAGATCTCTATGAGTTCAATGCCAGTCTAGTTTACAAAGCAAGTTCCAGGCCAGGGCTGTTATGCAGAGAAACCTTGTCTAAAAAATCACAACAACAACAACAACAATAATAATAACAATAATAATAAATAAAATAAAAATAACAATGATAATCTCTCCAGTAAATTATTATCAATCCATTAATCTCCAAGAGGTCTTAGGCTAAGCTAACCTTTGTCTCATACTACTGCTTGAAAATATGTAGGTTCTAAATAAAAAAAAAA
>CAJQZJ010000072.1:4276759-4324704 GCA_907164525.1 Lophiomys imhausi
AAGAAAATAGTAAGCACTATGTAGAAAAACACAATCAACTTACTTAAAGTCAGTTTTCTTGAAATGAATTTTATTGATTCATCTAAGTGTAAGGTGCAAACAGAGTTCTCAATTAAAACAATAAAACCAAAGTCCAAAACCACATCTCTATAGAGGGGTATGTTCTGTCCATACTTTGATTTTTCATTAACTTCATTAATAATGTGTTTTATCCAAAATGGTATCATTTGCACAGCTAATGTGAGGTTTGTCATGGCATCTTCTCCAATTCCTTCCCTAATATTATTTCCCTTACTTTTTCCCCTTTTGAGTGGGGCTCAAAGCCAAGGCTTTGATCATTGACCCATATCTCCAACCCCACTCTCTATTTCCACTAGGAAAGAATGCTATGTCCATTCTATTCTGCTAGAGTTTGATTATACAAGTGTTCCACATAGGCCAGATGGAAACTATATTCTATATGTGAAGCAGGCAAAACTTGCCTATTTTATTCTTTCATCTCAAATTCATCATGACCAAAAGTGTCACAGATGAAGAGAATCTCTTTATCTGAAAAAGGGAAAATATAAAACATGTACTTCTCTTTTCCTTCAATTTTCATGTGTTTCACTTCTAGTCACTGAATTGAGTTTCCATGAAAAACACATGTAAATAAGATGTTATTTCGACTCATTAACCACTATTAATAGGCTTCAAAGTAGCCAGTTGGAAGCTTTGCAGCATACTCACTAATGTTTCCAGAAATCCAATGAAACAAACATGGCAAAAACTTTCTGCTAGATTTGTGTTTATAGTTAACATTTTTAAGGTTGAACAAGAATCAGGACCATTTATAGGAACAAGAAGTTCATCAAATCCATGAGTCTTGTAAGGAGGCTATGAAGTAAGTAATGTCCTTCTGAGCCCATTAGTTAAGGGTCTTGTGTTCCTTTGAACCATAACCAGAACTTCAACCATTAAAAAATATTAAAAGTACTTCGGCTAATTGTGGTGTTTACATAATGTCTTTCTGTACAAATGCACATAATGTATAAAACTTTTCAAATAGATATTTTTAAGAGTTCTTTTTTTAATAATTTATTTTTTATTTCTTCAAGTTACATCTCAATCACAATCCCCTCCCTACTCCCCCCTCCAGTCCCACCCTTCCACCCTCCTCCCCCTCAACCCCCCCATCCTCTTCCCTTCTTTTTTTTGTTTAAGGTTTTTCTTTTTCCCCCCAACAGCTCTCCCCTTCAGTCCAAAAAATGGTTCTTTCTCTTATAACTATAAATACAATACAAAACAACAGAAATAAATAGGCCACAATTATAAGAGTTATATGGCTTAGCATACATTCCCAATGTCCAGTCCATATGTATTTGACACCTGACTTTAACATTCTACTATCTAACCATCTCCATGAGTTTAAAGTTCTATATCTAACTAAGCTTTCATACTAACTTGCCTCATAATTTTTAAAATATCTTCTTAGATCCAGAACACCCTCTTGATTCCTAAACAACTCAAAATTTAACTATGAGACTCTAGCTATCTATTCTTCAACCACCTCAGAGACCTGAGAGGGATAAATATATCTGATTATATAGGAAGTGAAGGGACTGCAGCTTCCAATACTAAGAAATGACATACCAGTGGCTGCCTGGACAGTTCCCATTTTCTCTCCATACATTGCAGCATCAATCTTCAGCTATTTGGACCCGCTTCTCTGACAGACATTGATTGTAGAGCAGGAATTATGAAGGACTTACCTACCCTGTCTTGGCAGAGCTAGGCTGTCGACTTATCTGCTTCCAAGTTTTGTCCTTTTTGGACAGAAGTCTGTATACAGTTGAAGCAAGGGGTTTTTTCATGCCAAGAGATAGGCTTGCCACTAATTCAACCATCTCACACTGGAGATTCTTCGATGCTCATCTTCTACTTGGAGTAGAATAGGGGGTGCTGTCAGTAGCTGACATGTCTCGATATCAAAAATTCTTAAGTTAAGAAAACATCTTTGAATGCCATATTCTGCAGATATCTTGAGGTTGTTGAAGATGCCCTATCTATCTCTTATATTTAGATAAGCAATACCTTTAAGAAGCATTACCCTTAATTTTGTATCAATATACAAAGATCACTACCAATGTGGCCAAATATAATCTTAATTTTGTATCAGTATACAAAGATCAATACCGATGTAGCCCCAATACAATCTTAATTTTACATTAATATACAAGGGTCAATACCATTGTGGCCAAATATAATCTTAATTTTGTATCAATATACAAAGATCAATACCGATGTAGCCCTATACAATCTTAATTTTGCATTAATATACAATGATCAATACCAATTTAGCCAAATATAATATTAATTTTGTATCAGTATACAAAGGTATAAGGCTATATTCAATAATCTGTCCTTTTTTCTTGATCTTTCCTATACTATGTCTATGTCCCATTTTTCTCAAGTCTGTTCACTCCTATATAGGAGAGAAAGGAGGATACAAAAGGCAGGCTGCAATTCAAACAAATTGTCCTTTGAGATCTCAAAATATATACACTAAAGGTTTGTTTAGCTCCAAAATATCAAAATAATTTCTTCTTTAATCCGGATTGAAAGGTAATACTTTATATATTATCAAAAAAAACAAATTTGCTCCAGGAAAAATATTACCTGACCCCCCCCAAAAATAAAGGTAATTGTCCCAGAGTTAGGATTAGGGCAGGGCTTTGTTCTTATCTTTCCAGGAGATTTAAAGCATCCATTCAAGGAATCCAGGGACAACTGGACAACGGAAACTTCAGCAGAAAACAGATCAGACACCAAAGAAGACGAGTGGCCCAGATGATCTAGCCTGGCAGACTTCTTCAATAGCAGTTTCCTCAAAAGTCTACAACCACAACAACTCAAAATCGCTAAGATCGTTCAGCTCCACAGACTACTCCAGCCAGATCTTCAGTAAAGCTCTGAAGATCAGCTTCTGTCTATGAACTTCTTAGGACATCTAAATAGCTGAGCACAAAAGGACTGAATATCAAATGATTCTATTAACATTTTTAATCATTCCATTTCCATTCTTATTTGGGCCCCAAACAGGTTTACTACATCCCAAATCAGCAGGAAGTCATTTTAAGAGAACAACGTCCCATCCCCAGAAGGTGGGGAGGGTGTTCTCCCCCTTTGGTTATTTGATAGATAATAGAAAATTTTGTTATTTAGGGGAAAAGACTACAAGCTGTTAAATTTTTAAGAGTTCTTAAGTGATGAAATATATTGCCTATTATATATGTGTGTGTGTTTGTGTGTGTGTGCGCAGCATTTTTGAACTACAGAAACAAACCATATATAAAAGGTGACACATCAACACATAAACAGCAATTGGTTGAGCCATACAAAACTGGATATTGCTAAAACATTTAAAATTTTTAACAGTAAAATATATTATCACAGAAATTTAGAGCTCAAAAATCCTTGAGGATTGTGGGTCAGTTGGGATAATTTTCAGCTGAAAATGTGGGAACTGAAAAGAAAAATAAGCACGATAAAGTTTAAAAGATATGGGGTCTGTGGCTGGAGAGATAACTCAGAGTTTAAGAGCACTTGCTGTTCTTGCAAAGGACCCCGGTTTGATTCACAGCACCACATAGTAGCTCAGAACTATTTGTAAGCCCAAGTGATCTGACACCCTCTTAGACCTCCACAAGTATAGGCATGCACAGTATGCAGACAAAACACTCTTGTACAAAATAAAAATACACAATTCTTTTAAGTCTTCATAAGAAACAGAATCAGATTTCAAATGCCTATGACCAGCGTGGAGTATCTGTTTTTCTCCATCAAACTGCCTATCTGGAAAATGTGCCAGTAGAATATGTCTTGCAGCATGGTTGTGGTGGTTTGAATAAGAATGGCCCCCACCCATAGGTTCATAATTTTGAATGCTTAGTCTCCAGGATGTGGCACTGTTTGAGAAGGATTAGAAGATGTGGTATTATTGGTGTGGGTGTGACCTTGTTGGAGGAATTATATCAATGGAAGTAAGATTTGAGGTTTCAAAAGCACATGC
Source organism: Lophiomys imhausi (assembly GCA_907164525.1). Classification (NCBI taxonomy): domain Eukaryota; kingdom Metazoa; phylum Chordata; class Mammalia; order Rodentia; family Muridae; genus Lophiomys; species Lophiomys imhausi. The sequence continues at coordinate 4,280,811 of CAJQZJ010000072.1, forward strand.
TAAAGTTCTCTATCTAACTCAGCTTTCACACTAACTTGCATCACAATTTTAGAAACATCTTCTTAGATCCAGAACACCCTCTTGATTCCTAAACAACTCAAAATTTAACTATGAGACTCTAGCTATCTATTCTTCAACCACTTCAGAGACCTCATAATTGTGGCCTATTTATTTCTGTTGTTTTGTATTATATTTATTGTTATAAGAGAAAGAACCATTTGTTGGACAGAAAGGGGGAGCTGTTGGGGGGAAAAGATATACCTTAAACTAAAAAAAAAGGGTAGAGGATGGGGGGGTTGAGGGGGAAGAGGGTGGAAGGGTGGGACAGGAGGGGGGAGTAGGGAGGGGATTGTGATTGAGATGTAACTTGAAGAAATAAAAAATAGATTATTAAAAAAATAAAAACAAAAAACAAAAAAGCACATGCTAGTCCAGTCCCCAACCCCCAAGCCCCACAGTACCCCAACTGTGGATTATGATGCAGCCCTTAACTACTTCTCCAGCACCATGTCTGCCTATATGCCACCATGCTCCCCTCCATGAAGATCATAGACTAAATCTCTGAAATTCTAAACAAGCCCCCAGTTAAATGATTTCTCTTCTACAAGTTGTTTTGTTTATGAAGTCTCTTCATAGCACTGTAACTGTGACTAAGACAAGGGTGATACAACTCCTACAGCGTGGAAAACTAACAAATCAGTTTTCTTAATGAATTCAAAAATGGCACAAGAGTAGACAATGGTCACATGACAAATTATTATTCATTCATTAGTTATAGTTATGTTTATGAAAGTTTTACCATAACTGAAACTTTTTTATGTTTAAAGGGAAATATGTGCTATACAATTAGATAAACAGGATGAGCTCATACTGTACAACTCAAATGTACAAAAGGAACACTAGAAAGAGGAAAATTCACAAAAAGTAATGATAGCCTCCAGACAGGATGAATTCTTCTTCTTTCTATTATTTCGTATTTAATTTTATAACTCTGATAATTTTGCATGGTTATGTAAGAGTTTACATTAAAATTATAGATATTATGCCATCAATTACCCTTTAACATAACATCTTACATAATCATACAAAGTTATCCGAAGTATAAAATTAAATTGGCACACACTGATAACTATATACAAATCATCCTAATGTCACTTCCAATGTCATTTTTTCTGAGGATCCAGTTCAGGATACCACTTTTGCATTTTGTTTCCTGTCACCTTAGTCTCTACTCTGTGATGGTTCCTTAGTCTTTTCTTGACTTCTTTGGTGATGATCAGTTGTTTACAGGGGGCCTTTCAGTTTGGCTATCTCTGTTGTCTTCTTACAGTTAAATAAAGCTATTCATTCATAGGAAGACAATCTCACACATAATTTTCACCCTTCTCTGTGGATCATATTACAGGGTTTTCAATAAAAATATATTATCAGACATGGTAAACTAGATCAACCTCTTACAGTGTCTTCTAGATCTTTCCATTATGATGATTTTCCCCATTGTAATGACTATCTGGAGAGGATTCTTAAAGATATCTCCTAAATTTCTGTTCCCTAATTTAAAATCTATCAGTGCCTATTGCTTGTAGGTACATTTGTGATAGGTACACATACAATTATATAGAAATATAGATTTATTCTAAAATATTGAGTCTCATGATTATGGAAGCTGGCAACTCCTAAATTTTGTAAAGGGAATTTTACAAATTGCATATGGAAGAGACCTATAGCATAGTTCCAGTTTGAAGTATGACAGACTGAAGACTGAGGCATGGTGCAGCTAGAGTTTAGCAGTCAGGAAAGCCAATTTATTTATTTAATCATTTTCATAGACTATTTAAGGGTATTTATATCTACACAAAAATGGGGTAAACATCATATACATTGTACATACCATCTACCCCTACAACTTGATAGTTTCTGCTATTTTCAATATAATTTACTGGTACAGTACATTGTTATAGTTGATGACTATGTACTGATGCATTACAGTCAATTGTTATCCACAGCTGACAATGAGCTTCATTCCTGATGCCTGGTGTATAGTCTATAGATGTGAACACACACATAATGATATTAGTTCATTGTAATATTTATTACAAAGAGGAATTTTACTGCTTCTCAAGTTTTATGTTCTTCCCATTTAAACTTCTTTCCAACATATTTAGTCATCCTTAGCAACCACTAATAGTTTTAGGGTCTACATAAGTTTCTCTTTTCATCCATATTGTATAGTGGCAATCATAAACATGCAGCCTTTATAGATTAACTTCCTTTGTCTACTAAATTTTAAGTTCTTTTTTGTGTATTATTAGTAGTAGTCTTGTATTAAATACCCCTTATATTCTCTCCCAATTCATGTCTCTTTTTTGCATTTTTAAGGTATAAAGATATACCTTAAAAAAACAAAATAAAATAAATCTTTCCCCCAAACATCTCCCCACTTTAGTCCAATAAAATGCTCTTTTTTTCTTATAGCAATAAATACAACACAAAACAATAAGAACAATTATGAAAATTATATGATATAACATACATTTTCAATGTGCAGTCCATATTTATTTGGCAAATAATAATAATATTCTATTATCTATCCATCCTAATATGTTTAAAGTTCTGTACCTAACTCAGTTTCCATCCTAACTTGCATTGCCAACTTAAAAACATCTTCAGTGTCTCAACAGTGTTAGTCACGGAGCAGAATTTGAATTTGAATGATGTCTAACTTAACATTGAGGTTGGAAATATATATGTTGTCTATTTTAGTCTTTTTCTTAATTTTATAGAGATCTTTATCATTTGTTTTGTATCATTAAGACTTATTTAAGAAATAATGACAGTTTTTATCTGTAGTATATACTGTTTCCAAATTTATCTAAAATGATTTTAATTTTGACTATGGTATTATGCTCCATGTAATTTAAATTATACATGCTTAAATTCATCATCAATCTCTAATATTATTTGTTCAGAAGTTTTGACTATATTTAAAAATGTTTTAATTGAGATAAAGTAGACATTACCCCATATTCTTCTAACACTTGTTTCATTTTGACAACTATATCTTCATCTATGAGAATTTTATTTGTGTCTTTTATGTAATATTATGATTAATGCTTTCTAAACAAATGTCTTTCCAGGTTTTTCCATAATTAGGTGTGAAAAGTTCATCTTTATCATGTCTTGACATTATTAAATTGAAGTAAAGTCTTTGTCATATTAAATTATTAATCTTATGGTGTTTATTACAAATCTTTTTTTATATATTGAGATTTACTTTCTCCAAGAGGATGATCAAAATGTGATCTGTGCCATCATTGATGGAGACAAATGTATAGATGGTATTATAAAGAAATAGAATATAGATAGGGGACATGGGACAATGTGGGGTTCCTTACACAGGGAAAAGGAGGTTAATACAAAAGAAAATGGGAGAAGGGTAAAGGGGAATAGCAGGAAACCAAAGATCAGAAGAAGGATATGAAAAAGGGAAGCTCCATAACAAAGCAGGAGGAAGGTAAATACAGGAGGAGTGAGATAGGTAAAATAACAATATGGATATATGAAAAAGCCACAAGAAATCATACTATTAACTACTCACCTAAAAATCCTTATAATGTACATAATTCTGTATATAAATAAATATGTATTGTTCCAATGAACTTTTTCTTGTCTAAGTTGATGGCATTTCCTCCAAGAGTCAAATATAACCTAAGAAATTTCCCAATACCAGATATAAGAACCCTTCTTTTGAGTTGTTTGACAGGACTATTCAAGGGACTCACAGAACATACAGACTATTGCTACTGCCCTTTGTTATTCCCCAGAGGTGGAATGGAGCTGTTGCTAAAAACACCATGCATTTCGGGAACAGGGCACAGTGACAGAGACACCAGAGCTGCATCTCACTTGAATGTCCCTTCCCTACCTCTTATGGTAACAGAAGGTGCCATGCAAGCTTCTAAAGGAGGAAGGCAAATAAAATTTCTACAGAGCCTATTAACCATATCAATGATCATCATGGTAGGATATCTCCATGGGTGAAGCAGTGGCAACTTGTCAGAAACCAACTAGTATCAATTTGAACTTAAGACCTGCTCAGCAAGAGGAATACGATGTCTGGTAGTGGAATCCTAACTAACTAACCAGTTCTCGTAGAAACACAATTATTAATTTAATAAACCAGTATAGCCCCTCATAATAATCTACAAGCATTTGTCCTTATAATCACAGGTACATGTGTTCTTCACCCCTCATCAAGGAAACCACTCTTTGCAACAGATGAAAACCATTATAGACCATTATAGAAAAACAACCGATCAAAGAACCAATCAAAATGCAAAATTGTAGGGCTCAGTCCCAATAGACATAAGCTATAATATAACTCTTGCACATAAAGTTCAGGAAACATTGCAGAGGAGAGGATGGAAAGATTTTAAGAGCTGCAGGATCAGGGACTCTGCTATGACCTGTGTCTCCTTGTGACATAAAAGCTATTCTCACGAAGTTTCAACAACATGACTGCCTAAATATAAGTTGAACAAGGAGAACATAAACAAATATGCCAAACTGCACAGGGAAAAGTCCACAAGTCCTCAATCTTATACAAAGTATTACATGCAAATGAACAAAGCTAGGAGAGGGAGGAGTTCTACAGGGAAGAGCATCCCAATTGGTTATTCAGTGTCAGACTGCCAGTCCTAAAAAAATGGACTCAACAGATTATATATAACAATTGATGTTAAAGAGGACCATGAATTTGAAAGATGGTAGGGAGAGGTACAGGAGAAGGTTTGGAGGGAGGAAAGAAGAAATGTTGTAATTAGATTATACTCTAAAAAGCTAAATAATATTTAAAAAAAGAAATCAAATATGCCCACAAAACATACTCTATAGATGATGTTCAGAATTTTTATTTTTTATTCCCTTGCTTATTTTCTGTCCAAATAATATTTTGTTCTGGGAGTTGTATTAATCTCTTTATTACTGTCATTTTCTCCAGTTTTTTTTTCTTTATGAATGGGGTTGCTATGGTCTTCAGTACATAAATATCCATAAATGATACATCTTTATGTGAATTATGACTTTTTGTACTAATATGTATCTTCATATCTATAATCAATCTACTTAAATACAAATAAATGGACAGGTTAAAGTAAATGATGGAAAATGGCATACCATGCAAACACTCACTGAAAGAAAACTTAATTTCATAGAAAGTAGACTTCAGAATATCATTAGAGAAAAAAATGGATATTGTATAATGATAAGTGCTCAATTCTTTAATGGAAAATCCTATTAAGCAGGGACCTTTTAATACAACTAGAAAATGCACAAGAAAAATATCAACATGAAAGTAAAAATAAACATGTCTATGTTGTAACTGGGGACATTAGTGCCCTTCTTTTAAGAACTTATAAAAAACCTAGGCAGATAATGAGAAAGCTTACAACTGACCTGAACAAAACTGTCATGCCACTTTAAGTACCAGATAATATCACTAAAATGTTCTAACAACAGAAGTGTACACAGAGCATTTTCCATGGTAGAAATTATTTTTTTTCTGATAGTTATAAATAAAGCTTTGTTGTGCTGATTTTCTTTCCCAGAGCCACCAATAATACAAGTACTATTCCCTCTTTGTCTTTCCCATCTCACTATCCTTTCTCAAACACTTAGTTATTCCTTCACAGATTCTTTATTTGTTTTTTTTCCCTACCTTTCTCAATGATAATTATTAACTTTCATTTCAGCCACTTCTTGCACTTCTCGCAATATTTTATAATGGGGTCATTTTTCATTTTCATTCACTAACATTTAGAGTCTACTTGACTTTTTTGTGTTGCTCATTGCTCTTAAAGTTATGACTTAAAAATTTTCTAGCTTTAAGAGTTATTTGCATATGTTTAATCATCATTTTCTTAAAGTTTTGTGAATAATTTTGAGGAGTGTTCCTCATTTATTACATAAAAATGTTGTCTCCTTTTTCAATTATAACTTTTAATTTTACTCTTCTTTGGTTCATTTTTACAGTACTGAGCAATCTATTTTAATGTCACCTTCTTATTGAAGTATTGAGGTCCCATATATTTTGACTCTAAAGGCTGACTTGATCAGTGCTTAGGTTTTGGGTTTTCCTGTCCTATTGGGATTGAAATTTCCCCCTTTTTTCGTTATTGGTGATCTTTCTGACTATTCAATTTCCAAGTAGTTGTTCTACCTTCCTTTTCACCTCTTTCCTGTCCATGCTGCAAGTTATACTTTTGAAGGTGATTCATCTGTACCATCCATGCCTTTCTATATTGTTCCTCTGTTTAAATGGGACTCACTTTCCTTAACCCATGTGCCTCCCTTTAAATCATTTATGACTTGAATTTTTCCTAGTTCTTCTCCTATCCTTCTAGAAAATATTTCTTTATCTAACTTCAGGTTTAGAACACATTTTGTCTTTCTAGCAAGAGACTGAAAATACACTTAGTGTCTTTTGCTTTGGTTCCCTGTTTAGTTCTTTTTTTTGTTTTAGACTCCCTTCCCTGTATGTGTTTCTTGATCAGTCTTTGCCTACCATAGAGGCTTCAATAGGACATGCATTGAGTGAGGATCAGAAGTGACTACATTCTGGTAATTAAATTGTCTCTTAGTCACAGTTATTTTTAAGTTTTGGCTTCTATGTATGTGCTAAGGGTATTATTTCAATGTACAGGACTCTTCTATTTCTTTTTCCATCCACAGGCTGTATTAAGAAGCAGGCAATTATACTGCAAGTATTATCAGCTATGGGATGTCTACTTGTATTTATTGTTTTAGGAAAGGTTTAACTATTCTTTTGCTTACAACTCACACTAACTCTATTAAGTTAAATGGTAGGTAATAAAAAATGATATTGCTGTAATCTTTGTGTGTATCTTTGTTAGTGAGATGTATTTCTTGTATGCAGCAAAATTATGGGTCTTGTTTACGGATCCAATCTGTAAGTCTGCTTTTTTTTATTGGTGAGTTGAGTCCATTGATGTTGATGGATATTAGTGACCTGGGGTTGTTATTTCCCATTATTTTGCTATAGGTGGTCATCGTGTGCTTCTTTTGATTTAGTTGCTGTGGTGGTTTCTATTTCCTCTGTTTTCTTGGGTGTAGTTATCTTCTCTGGGTTGGAATTTTCCTTCTAGGATCTTCTGTAGGGTTGTGTTTGTGGACAGATATTGTTTAAATTTGATTTTGTCCTGGAATATCTTGTTTTCTCCATCTATGTTGATATAGAGTTTTGGTGGGTATAGTACTCTGGCTGGGCACCTATGTTCTCCCAGGGCTTGTAGGATATCTGTCCAGGCCCTTCTAGCTTTTAAGGTTTCTGAGAAGTCAGGTGTAATTCTGATGGGTCTGCCATTATATGTGACTTGACCTTTTTCTTTTACAGCTTTTAATATTCTTTATTTGTTCTGTACATTTGGAGTTTCAATTATTATGTGGCAAGAGGAGTTTCTTTTCTAGTCTACTCTGTTTTGTGTTCTGTATTCCTCTTGGCATTTTATCAGCATCTCTTTCTTGAGGTTTGGGAAGTCTTCTCTATGATTTTGTTGAAGATGTTTCCTGGACCTTGGAGTCGGGAGTCTTCTCTTTCCTCTATGCCTATAATTCTTAGGTTTCATCTTTTCATTGAGTCTTTGATTTCTTAGATGTTATGGGTGAGAGATGTTTTAGCTTTTTCATTTTCTTTGGATGTTGTACTGATTTCTTCCATCGAATCTTCCATGCCTGAGATCCTGTCTTCCATCTCTTGTATCCTATTTTTGATACTCATATCTGTAGTTCCTCTTCTCTTCCCTTCATTCTCCATTTCCATTCTTAACTCGACTGTGTTTTCTTTATTGTTTCCATTTCCATTTTCATGTCTTGAATGATTTTATTCATTTTGTACATTTTCTGCTCCAAATTGCTTATCTTTTCCTGGAAATCTTTCATTGCCCTGTCTTTTTCCTGTTCAAGTTGAGCCACTTTGGCTTAGAGCTCTCTAATGGTATTATCCATTGCTTTCACTTGTGAAATTGTGGATTCTTTGAATTCTTTCATAGATTTAAATTCTTCCTGAAAGGACTCTATCACTTTCCATAATGTAGACTTGTCATCGTTTTCATTTGCTTCAGCTGTGGTGAGGTGGTCAGGACTTGATGAGCTATCATAGTTGTGTTTTGTTTGAGTCATGTCTCCCTGACTTCTGTTGTTTCTGTTTTTTCTCGGACCTTTAGCCACTTGGATGTTCTTAGCTGTCTGAGCCTGTTGTCTTCTGTGCTTGGATCCAAATGGGGAACTTTGGTGTAGCAGTCGAATTGCTTGGCGATCTGTCACTTTCCACTGGCTGTATGGGGCCTTGTGTGGAGGTTCTCAGTGTGTGTGTCTCCGAGAGCTCACCCCTTCCTGTATCATCCCAATTGGGGACTCAGGTGAGGGTTTGTGATGGTGATGTGTTCCTGTAGATTCCTGGGATCCAACTGATCTTCCTATAGATGACAGTGCAGGTTGGCAGGCCTCAGGCTGTTGGGTGGGGTTGTAGCTCCCCTGCAGCTTACATGTTGGACCGTGTTTGTGGTCCTCCCCGGCTGCTCAGAGGGGGTTCTCAGGGTCACTGTGTTTCTAATAGCCTGAAGCACTAGAGCTGGTGCAGCCTATTCCCAGGCAATGAGAAATGGCCAGGGTTTGTTTCACTGCTCCCAAGTCAGATCTCTCTGTGTTGCATACTGAGTGTTCAGCCTGCAGTGGCTCTGGTGGTATGGTTCTATGTGTCCTGGCACAGATTCTGTGGACTTTGGCAGTCCCAAGGCCTGTTGGAATCTTGAGAGGACCTGACTCAACCCCTGTAAGGTGAGTCACTCAGCAGTGCCTCCCAGGTCAAAACCTCACTGATCCAAGGGGTGGATCTATACAGGCTTAAGCTCTGGTTTCCCGCCGGAAGGGCCCGTACTAGCAAAAAAGTCTGATAATAATAATAAAGACCTTACATTTTGCCCAGGGTTCGACCCTGTGGTGGATAAATCTGCCTTCCACCCCTGTAGCCTTTTCTGCCACTCTCACAGCTCCGCCTATGTGTGTATGGAGCTGGCTTTGGATACTGGCCAATGGGGCCACTGTCATCCAAGTTCCCGTACACAGCAGTGGAGTGTAACCTACAGCTGGAACAGTATCCCACAGCTCAATCCAGCTGCAGCGTTTTTTTCCTAATGACTGTAAATCCAATAGAGAGGCCTGTCCAGCACCCCTCTGGGGGCATACAGATATGTCTGGGCTTTCCAAAATGCAGCTGTGGACCCACTGGCCACTGGGCTGATGCATTGTGGAACCCTCCAGCTTCTGTGCCAGCCGCGCACTGCTAAGAGTGTGTGGCACTCCCATGGGTCCGAAACCTTTCCCTAAATAGCCGGAATGCCTGCATGGGTTCTTGGGGGCCCAGTAGGCTGTGTGGGGTCTGAATCTGCCCGCTGGGTATTAGAGTGGATCTTACCCAGTGTTTCTCCTGGTTGGGGTTCCTGATTCCCGGATTCAGTGGCTTCCATGCGTGTCCGAGAGAGGGAGGGAGACTCCTGCTCAGGGACTTTTAATGGTCCCTTGGTAGCTGGGTGAAACCCAGGTGGGTCCAGTCACTCAGATATTTTGCCCACACTTTAAGACTAATTGCTATATCTAAGATAGAGTTTCAAATGTTTTCTCATTCTTATCCTTGGTTATGCTTATCCTTCATATGCCTTAATAAGGAAGGCTCACAAAGCTATGTTCACATACATGGTGTTTTGAAAAGTATCATGGATGTTCACTGAAAATGTCCAGCATTTGAACACAAGGCATAGTCTAGTTACAGAGTTCTAAGGCTACAGAGACGCATATAGTTTTGGTTTTGTTGTTGTTATTGTTTTTTTTATGTTGTTGTTTTCTTATACCAGAATTTGGACTGAAAAATTACAGTGTATCTAAATAGAAATTCAGTTCTCCAAATTTCCCTTTTTCTTAAATTTCTAACTGAAAAAAATTATGTATGGACACTGATTCCAGAAGAATGATGAGCTTACAATAATTACTAATCCTCCCATTATTCATTACAATTCGATCTATTTCCTTGTTTATCTGTTTTGACATTAGTGTAAAGTTGTCAGCTGGCAACCTCATAAAATACAAACATCCTATAGGTATTAATCAACAACAAATCATATATTACTCATGACATAGAGATAAACAACCAACAATTTCTTCATTCTTTGGGAGAATAGCAATAACCTTTTTCAATATGAATCTGGAAACATTCATCTGGAATTTTATAGTTTGGAAAGCTATTTCATTGGGTCCTCATAGAAAAACAGAACTACTTATTCTCAAATTTCAGATGATAAATGTGGTCTCAGAGAAGGGAAGAGACTTCTCCAAAATCTCTTGGCCTTAAGTTTCCAGAGTTCTCATTATACTGCTTTCTCCCTTTTCAAGATATTTCTGGGACTGTTCCCAAGTGAATTTTTCTGGAATGGAGTATCCTTTCTAGGATGCATTGCCACTGTGCTAAATAAGCTTGAAGCCTCAAATCTGTCATTTACCTGGGATTGCTGTTTCAAAGGAATTAACCAGCATGAAATGTTTTTGTCAGTAAAACATTTTGCCATTCTTGTGCAGATCCCTTTCTTTCCCACTACAATATGGACAGTTCACTGGCACCATGACCAAAAACAAGAGCTGATTTACCAACTGCACAATCTTAAAACTATTTCTTTTCTCAAGAAATGTCAACAGATAATAAAAAGATCTCTGAGGTTACTATTATGTATCCACATAATGTCGAGAAACCAAAATAAATATTCTCTACTGTTCAAGTGTGTATTTTATCCTTCTTAATGATACAAAGCATCAGCATCTTTTGGATCACTATGAGAAGTTCTTTAGGATAAACATATATGTAAATGCATGCCTGTTACAGAAGTACTTACAATGGTTACATAGAATGCTAGGTATACTATATTTCACCACAATTCTCTATATCAAATTACTTTTATTTGAAAATTAAATTGATTAGGTAGCATAGGAACAAGAAGAAAGTAGAAGTCAATGTTTCTCTTCTGTTGTCTTTTGTCTTTGCCTCATCAGTAGTATCCAGCAAGACTAAACTCTGCCCCTTATTTCACTTTACTTTTTAACAATATATAATCTTTTAAAAAATTCTTCTCTCATACATTATATCCCAACTGCAGTTTTCCTTTCCTCCAACCTCCAAGGCTCTTCCCCCACCTCCTCCACATACACTTCTCTTGCATTTCCCTTCGAAGATGAAGAAAAAGAAGATAAAGAAAAAGACCCTTTTGATCTTACTGGGTTGCCTCTTCTAGCCTTGATATCAGTTTTTGTGCCTAGTTTTATTGTAACTTTTTATGCCAACTCTTATCTGAATGTTTCATCATTGTCTCAGTAATTTCTGCAACTGATCTATATAGAAGATTTACATGGTGCTTCACTTATGTTTTCCTATACAAACATGTTTCAATACCAAACAGATAAAACAGCAAGGGGAGGAACGTTATACTGCAGATAACACAGGAATTCCTAAAACTTAAAGCCATTCCTACCAGGCTTCTAAAGTGTAAATATCTTAGCTTAGAATATTTTTAACATTTATTTAAACTAGCATTCAAATTCAGATTTACATATCATTTGTCAGAATTGCCAGAAAATGAGAATGTTGGTAATGGTAAATGAAGTAATAAGATTGAACAGAGTTGTAAGACACTGAAAGAGGCTTAAAATGTATGTAAAAGTTTTGTAAATACGAAGGGGAAGTGGAAGGACTAGCATTTCAATGTCACCTTCAGCTATATAGTGAGTTTGAGGCTAAGCTGGGCTGTATGAGACCTGCCTCAAGCAACAACAAAAAAACCACAAATAATTCAATAACAGAGTATGTTGTATATGGATAATCAAGAGTTGGCTCAATTATACTGAATTCTGAAGGCAACCATTCTGATTGCTAATCCTCATATCTTATATATGTGGAACAAGTCTTATCAACTATGGACCACACCAAATTACATATTCTGTGAATTCTCAACTCTTCATTGCATTATTTTGCCTATTAACATCTATTTTCAAAACTGACATGTCATACTAAGAAGCAAAGTGAAAGAAAACAATAGTAGCAACAACACATTACAAAAAAATGTGTTATATTAGTATTAGTTACTGAGAGCATTCAAATGAGATACTGTTTAAAGTTACATCAGTAATGATTTAAATAAGGTCAGCCAGAATTTCAAACACAAAAATAAGGAAATTTCAATATTTTTAAGTCAGTAAAGGAGATTTAAAATAAACAAATAAAATCACATCCTGCATTATATTTGATTCTGCAAAGTGTTTGAATCCAGAGGCTTAGCTACTATGTAAAGCTTGATGAGGATAAGGCTTATGAAACTCTGTTAAAAGCTCTCTAACAGGACCTTTTCAGCACTAGATATCAAACTCCACGCAGTTGTGACATCTAATACCCACACTACACCTCCTGGAGTTCACTTTTAACACTATCTCTAATTAGCAGAGTGGCTCTTGAAACTGGGGTTTACTTTTTTATTTTTTTAGATCAATATATTTACTTCAATTTTCTTCTGTCTAACCCAAGATCTCTTAAAAATAATTTTAACCTACCATTTCTATATGCTTTACTGTAAAAGAAATTATCAATAGTGGATAGATTCAAGGCAGCACATTATTAAAGGTGCAGTTGCCATTGAAGATGTAAATCAATTAAGAAACTGTCTGTTTAAATCAGAAGGCAGCACAGGGCTTAGCTACCCAAACAATTCTAGGATTAAGGGTTTAAGGTATCTTTGTTCCAAGGACACACCAATCTTTGGATTAAGCTTTCTCTCAAAAACAGTATCCAAGATGTTCTTAGAGATTTCTTGTCACTGAAGGTTTGATGCCTGACATATTTATTTCATACAGCGAGAACTAACACCATGTGAAAAGAGCTCAAATGAGTGTTATCTAGCTCCTTTCCTGGCAATGAAATGACTCCGTCCTGTTTTTTTCTGGGAAAGCTGCCAGGTGAACATTGAAAGGCTAGCATGGCTGAGGTGATTGCTCTGGCAGTGAATTTTGTTTTGGCACATAGAAGCAATGTGTTTATGATCTGGGTACGAGGTGTTCAATGTATGTCACTTCATTTGATGGGGACCAACTTTGTCCTTCTTTATTAAAATCCAGACTTGTGCATTTCCTCCAAATTCTCAGAAAACACAGAACCTCTCCTTTTATACACAAAGACCTGGTTGAAATTCTTCCTCTGTCAGTTGATAGTATTGTGACTTTAAGTAAACTACTTAACCTTCATCAGTTTCACAGACTCTATTCACAAAATGAGTATAATATTAATTATTACACAGTTTTTTAAAGAAGCAAATGTATGAGCTTTAAGTGCAAGTATATAAAATGCATGACCTCCTTCCTTATAACTCATCATAAATTCCTTTCATTGTTTCCTTTTTGGCTAGGTGACAGGCTCATCTTTTTCATGAGGTAAGAGGATCAGTTCCACTTAGCACTGGCATTCCAGAGTCATGTGTTTGTGATTGTCAATAGGTATATATCCTTCACACTGGTACCTTTTCTTAGCTTTGTTTTGTGCTACTATAACAGAATATATGAGATTGATTCATTTATTGAGTAGAAATTTACGTTCTCATTGTAAACATTTTTGAAATCTAGAAAGTCCAAGAAGGCATCAGTATATGGAGTCATGTAGCCCTCCCTACTGATTCTTCACATGATACACTGCAGAAGAACAGGAGTGTTGAACACCCTATTGGATTTTTTTAGTGACTCAGTATTATAACTAGGGGACAGGAAAGGTATGTTAAATGGCTGAGCTATATGCCCACCTAAAATTACCAATTTACAGAGGCATTAATACCTATGAGAACAGAGTTTACATAACCTAATCACCTCTCATAGCCTTCACTGCCTGATGTAGACACTGTAGTGTTTTCTTTGAAACTTGGGTTTAGAGAGGACAAATAATATAGGTTTAACAGGTACAAGCAAGTTGCCACTGTTTTCCCCTTCACTTTTCGCTGTGTGTCCTCTCCTCACTTTGGTGTTTCTTAGCTTTAGTCTTTATTTGTGGTGAATGGGAAGCTGCCCAATTACTCTTTCCTGTTAGTTGAGGCCACCTTCTTATCTTCAACCAGGGAGCTCCCAATGATTTGTAATTCATTTTCTCCTGAGCAATGATGAGCTTACTAGGAGTTTACTATGAAACTCATTACTGCCTAATCTGTCACTTGGACAGTGTAAGTCAAGGCTCCTGAGTAACCAGAATCTCAGTATCTGCCTGCATTTTCTTTTGTTGTTTTTTTTAATGTTTATTTATTACTTCAAGTTACATCTCCATCACAGTACCCTCTTTCCACCCTCTCGGTTACAACCTCCCACCCTCTTCTCCCTCTCCCACCCATCCTACTCCTCTGATGCGGAGTGTGCCTACATATCAGCCCCTCTCAGTTCAACAGGCATATGAGAGCCAAGAGCTTCCTCATACTCTGGGGGCCTACATGGTAGCTCCCCTAGGGCATATTGTCCCATTAATAGGTAACAAAGTCTATGTTCCTGATCCTTTTGGTTTGTTGGTTGTAGGATAGTTATCCTGTATTATATAGCTAAAATCCAATTATTAGTGAGTAGATGCCATGTGCATCTTTATGAGTCTGGGTTAGCTCACTCAGGAAGAGCTTTTCTAGTTCCATCCATTTGGCTGTGAATTGCATGATTTCCTTGTTTCTGATAGCTGAGTAGTATTCCATTGTGTAAATGTACCATAGATTTTTTAAAAAAAAATCCATTCCTCAGTTGAGGGACAACTGGGTTGTTTCCAGCTTCTAGCTATTACAAATAAAGCTGCTATGAACATAGATGTGGATATGTCCTAGTGGTTTGTTGAGGAATTCTTTGGGTGGATACACAGAAGTGGTATGTTTGGGTCTTGAAGTAGAGCTATTTCAAGTTTTCTAAGATATCTGCACACTGATTTCCATAGTGGTTGTACAAGTTTACACTCCCACCAGCAATGGAGGAGTGTTTCCCTTTCTTCACAACCTCGCCAACATGTGCTGTCATTTGAGATTTTGATCTTAGCCATTCTGACAGGTGTGAGATGGAATCTCAGAGTTGTCTTGAGTTGCATTTCTCTGATGATTATGGATGTTGAGCATTTCTTCAAATGTCTCACTGCCATACAGATTCCTCCTTTGTGAATGCTCAATGTAGCTCTGTTTCCCAATTTTTGATTGGGCTGCTTGGTTTCTTGTTATTTAATTTCTTGAGTTCTTAATAATTTATGGATATTAGGCGTCTGTTGGATATGGGGTTGGTGAAGATCTTTTCCCAATATGTAGGTTGCCGTTTTCTTCTAATAACAGTTTCCTTTGCCTTAGAGAACATACTCAGTTTCATGTGGTCCCATTTATTGATTGTTGGTCTTAGACGTCGAGCTATTGGTGTTCTGTTCAGGAAGTTGTCACCTGTGCTAATGAGATCGAAGCTTTTCCCCACTTTCACTTCTATTAGATTTAATGTGTCGGGCTTTATGTTAAGGTCTTTGATCCACTTGGACTTAAGTTTTGGGCAAGGTGATAAGTATGGTTCTAATTTCATTCTTTTACATGTCAACATCCAGTTAAACCAGCACCTTTTGTTGAAGATGCTGTCCTTTTTCCATTGTATGGTTTTGGTTTCTTTTTCAAAAATTAAGTAACCATAGGTGTGTGGGTTCATTTCTGCACCTTCAATTCAATCCCATGGATCCACTGGTCTGTTTCTGTACCAGTACCATGCTGTTTTTATTACTATTGTTCTATAGTATAGTTTGAAATCTGGGATGGTGATACCTCCAGATGTTTTTTTAGTGTACAGGATTGATTTAGCTATTCTGGGTTTTTTGTTATTCCATATGAAGTTGAGAGTTGTTTTTTTCCATCTCTATAAATAATTGTTTTGGTATTTTGATAGGAATTGCATTGAATCTGTATATTGTTTTTGTCAGGATAGCCATTTTTTTATGTTGATCCATGAGCATGGGAGATCTTTCCATCTTCTGATGCCCTCTTCAATTTCTTTCTTCAAGACTTGAAGTTCTTGACATACAAGTCTTTCACTTGCTTGATTGGAGTTACACCCACCTATTTTATATTGTTTGTGGAAATTGGGAAGGGTATTGCTTCACTAATTTGTTTGTCAGCCCATTAATATTTTGTATAATAAAGGGCTTCCAATTTTTTTGAATTAATTTTGTAGCCAACCTTACCTTGCTGAAGGTATTTATCAATTGTAGGAGTTGTCTGGTAGAATTTTGGGGGTCACTTATGTATACTATCATATGGTCTGCAAATAGGGATAATTTGACTTCTTTGTTTCCAATTTGTATCCCCTTGATATCCTTCAGTTTTCTTATTGCTCTAGCAAGAACTTCAAGTACTATGTTGAAGAGATATGGCAAAAGTGGGCATCCTTGTCTTTTCCCTGAGTTTAGAGGAAATGCTTTAAGTTTCTCTCCATTTAATTTGATGTTGGCTACTGGCTTACTGTATATCACCTTAATTATTTCTAGGTATGGTCCTTGTATGCTCTTTCTCTCTAGGACTTTTAACATGAAGGGGTGTTGGATTTTGTCAAATACTTCTTTTTCAGCATTTAATGAGATGGGTATGTGGTTTTCTTTTTTTTCTTTCAGCTTGTTTATATGGTGGGTTACATTGATGGATTTTCAAGTGTTGAATCATCCATGCATTCCTGGGAAAAGCCTACTTGATCATGGTGTATAATACTTTTGATGCATTCTTGGATTCGGTTTGCCAGTATTTTATTAAGTATTTTTGCATCTATGTTCATGGGGGAAATTGGTCTGAAGTTCTCTTTCTTTTGTTGGGTCTCTGTGTGGTTTAGAAATCAAGGTGACTGTGGCCTCATAGAAGGAGTTTGGCAGTGTTCCTTCTGATTCTATTTTGTGGAAGAGTTTGAAAAGTATTGGTATTAGCTCTTTTTTGAAGGTCTGATAGAATTCTGTGCTGAAACCATATGGCCCTGGCCTTTTTTGGTTGGGAGACTTTTAATGACTGTTTCTATTTCCTTAGGGGTTATAGGGCTGTTTAATCTGTTAACCGAATCTTGATTTAACTTTGGTAGTTGGAATCTTTCAAGAAAGTTGTCCATTTCACTTAGGTTTCCAAATTTGGTTGAGTACAGATTTTTAAAGTAGGACCTAAAGATTCTCTGTATTTCCTCAATGTCTGTGGTTATTTCTACCTTTTCATTTCTAATTTTATTGATTTGAGTATCTTCCCTCTGCCTTAGTTAATTTGGCTAAGGGTTTTTCTATTTTGTTACTTTTCTCAAAGAACCAACTGTTGGTTTCGTTGATTCTTTTATTTTCTTTTTGTTTCTAAGTTGTTCATTTCAGCCCTAAGTTTGATTGTTTCCTGCCTTCTGCTCCTCTTGGAGTGTTTGCTTCTTTTTTTTTTTTTCAGATCTTCCAGTTCTGCTGTTAATTTGATAATATGAACTGTCACAATTTTCTTTTTGAAGGCACTTAGTGCTATGAACTTTCCTCATAGCACAGCTTTCATTGTATCCCATAGGTTTGGGTATGTTGTGCCTTCATTGGATTTCAAGAAGTCTTTGATTTCAAGAAGTCTTTGATGGATTTCAAGAAGTCTTTGATTTCCTTCTTTATTTCTTCCCTGACCCAGTAGTCATTCTGTAAAGAGTTGTTCAGTTTCCATGAATGTACAGGCTTTGTTATTTCTGTTGTTTTTGAAGTCCAGCTTTACTCCATGGTAAACTGATAAGATACTAGGGGGTTAGTTCCATTTTCTTGCATCTGTTCAGGCTTGTTTTGTGTCTGACTATATGCTGGATTTTGGAGAAGGCTCAGTGTGGTGCTGAAAAGAACATGTATTCTTTTGTGTTTGGGTGAAATGTTAGGTAGATATGTGTTAGTTCCATTTGGTTCATGACCTTTGTTAGGCTCATTATTTCTCTGTTTGGTTTCTGTCTCGATGACCTATCCATTGTTGTAAGTGAGTTGTTGAAGTCTCCCACTACTAATATGTGGGGATCGATGTGTGGTTTAAGCTTTAGAAGAGTTTCTTTTACAAATGTGGGAGCCCTTGTATTTGGGGCATAGATATTCAGTATTGAGATGTCATCTTGATTAATTTTTCCTTTAACTAGTATTTAGTCTTCTTCCCTTTCTTTTTTGACTAACTTCAGTTGAAAGTCTATTTTATTTGATATTAGGGTGGCTACTCCAGCTTGCTTCCTGGGATCCTTTGTTTGGAAAGCCTTTTCCCAGCCCTTTACTCTGAGGTAGCATCTATCTTTGTTAGTGAGATGCGTTTCTTGTATGTATCAAATTGTTGGGTCTTGTTTACAGATAAATTCTGTAAGCCTGTTTCTTTTTATTGAGGAGTTGAGTCCATTGACATTGATGGATATTAATGACCAAAGGTTGTTATTTCCTGTTATTTTGATGTAGGTGGTGGTTGTGTGTTTCTTTTGATTTAGCTGCAGTGGAGTTTTTTGCTTCCTCTATTTTCTTGGGTGTAGTTATCTTCTCTGGGTTGGAATTTTCCTTGTAGGATCTTCTGTAGGACTGGATTTGTGGGTAGATAATGTTTAAATTTGTTTTTGTCATGGAATATTTTGTTTTCTCCATCTATGTTGATGGAGAGTTTTGCTGTGTATAGTAGCCTGGCCAGGCACCTATGTTCTCTTAGGGCTTGTAGGATGTTTACCCAGGCCCTTCTGGCTTTTATAGGTTCTGAGGAGAAGTCAGGTGTAAATTCTGATGGGTCTGCAATTATATGTTACTTGACCTTCTCTTATAGCTTTTAATATTCTTTCTTTTTTATGTACATTTGGAGTTTCAATTATTATGTGGCAAGAAGAGTTTCTTTTCTAGTCTACTCTGTTTGGTGTTCTGTATTCCTCTTGGCATTTTATCAGCATCTCTTACTTGAGGTTTGGGAAGTCTTCTCTATGATTTTTTTGAAGATGCTTCCTGGACCTTGGAGTCTGGAGTCTTCTCTTTCTTCTATGCCTATAATTCTTAGGTTTCATCTTTTCATTGAGTCCTTCCTTGATTTCTTGGATGTTGTGGGTGAGAACTTTTTAGATTTCTCATTTTCTTTGGTTGTTGTTCTGATTCAATGTAACCTTCCACTCCTGAGATTCTGTCTTCCATCTCTTGTATCCTATTTTTGATACTCATGTCTGTAGTTCCTGTTCTCTTCCCTTGACTTTCTACCTCCAGGATTGTCTCTGCTTGTGTTATTATTTTTTATTGCTTCCACTTCCAATTTCAAGTCTTGAACAATTTTATTCATTTTATATGTTTCCTGCTCCATTTTGCTTGTCTTTGTCTACAAATCTTTCAAATATTTCAAATCTTCCATTGCCTTGTCTCTTTCCCATTCAAGTTGGCCTATGTGGGCTTGGAGGACTCCATTGGTATTGTTCATTGCTTTCACTCATAAAATTGAAGATTCTTTAAATTCTTTCATAGATTTAATTTATTCTTGTAAGGACTCCATCATTCTCCTAAGTATAGATTTGTCATCATTTTCATGTGTTTCAGCTGTGGTGGGATGTTCGGGGGTTGCTGTGTTAACCTTGTTGAATTTTGTTGGAGATGGATTTCCCTGATTTTTGTCAGTTTTGTTCTTTTGCTGACCTTTAGCCATTTGGTTGCCCTAATCTGATTGTTCCTGATGTCTTCTCGACCCGGTGCTAAAGAGGGAACTTTGGTGTAGAGTTCATATAATCTTGGTGGTCTGTAGCTTAACACAAGCTAGGTGGGGGTCTTGAGTTGGGGGATGGACCTCATTGGACCCCCGAAATTCACCCCTTCCCATTGTGTCCCAATTGGGGACTCAGGTCAGAGATTGGGGGGATGAGTTACTCCAGCCTGCATGATCTTCGGTTCTAGCAGGTCTTACTAGTGATACTGGTGTGGCTTGGAGGACCACAGATTGTAGTCTAGAGCTGCAGATCTCCTGCCACGCGTGTGTCTGATCAGAGGGTCAAGTCTGTAGTCATGGTCCTCACAGGTGGCTTCTTCTAGATGGTCCCTAGGGCACCTCTGTGCATCTTGGCCCTAAGCACTAAACCCTTGTAGTCTGTATCACTCAGGCAGTGCACAAAGGCCAAGAATTTGCTGCTCCCATGCAGGAGCTGAGATGCCGAAGAAAAGGTGTCCTGCCAAGGAGAGGCAAGGTGCACTGGCTCCCATATGAACACCACAACTCATCTGCTGGGCTTGGAATCAGTGGAGTTCCACAACCTTATAATTTGACTACCTGCCTTTCAACCCTCTGTTCTTACAGTTTCAGTGGTACTGCTGGTCCTCTTTAGGGTGTTGGAGTGACCCTGTGAATGCTGAGCGCTCAGGGTGCCGGGGGGTACATCTATTTAGCAGTTGGAACTGCCTCTCAAGGCCCTGCAGTGATCAGGCCTGCAGGACGCTGTACCGGTGCAGGAAGAGCAGTCCTCTGCCCTGTCTGGGCACAATGTTCTTCCTTGTGATTGCATATCCAGTAGAGGGATCTGTATGTCCAACACCTTTCTGGGTAAGCCCTGATATGCTTGTGCTTGTCAGACTGCCACTCTGGTGGAGATAAATCTTGATGATCCCACAGCTCTCCTGTTTGGAATGTCCACATGGAAGCTGGGTGGTCCGTAGGCTGGTTGAGTGCCCCTGTCTGTGGTTCAGAGCTACTCGTTGGGTGTTGTAGTAGCTCTGTGTCTGCTTCTGTGGTGGGCTCCACACCGGCTTCTGCTCTACAAGGCTGGCCTCCGCACTGGGCCCCGGGACTCTGTCTCAGGTCGCTGGCCTCTATTCGGTACCCTGGGCCTCTCCTCTGTGCCACTGGCCTCAGGTCCGGGTCCTGGGCTTCTACCCTGCACTGCTGGCCTCTGCTCTGTGTTCCTAGCCTCTGCTCTGTGCCATGGGCTCTGGGACTGGGGTCTCTGCTCCATGCTGTTGGTCTCTGTTCTGGGCCCTGGGCCTCTGCTCTGCAGCTGTTAGATCTGTTTCCCTGAGTTTCCTGGAGTCCTGCCCAGGTACCTCCAGGTAAAACCCCGCGGTTGCACTTCTTGGGTTGTTACTCAGCTTGTTTATATTTCTGAGATATTGTAGCTCTTTTCCTTGTGTTAAAAATGTGTCCCTGCCATCTGCTGCCATCTTGGATTCCAAACAACCTCTGCCTGTATTTCTTATCATTCTAACTTTCTCTGTCCTTACTTAGTTTGAGACTACTGAGAGCTTCTTCCTGTGAGCATACAGCCACTTTAACTTACTGTTCCACCTTTGCACTCATGACTAGCATTTGTGTAATGGCTATTATCATTTACCATCACTATTCTAAACATATTACAAGCTTCATTTTCAGAATACCTCAGTGATGTGGCTACTAAAATTTGTACTATTTGCAGATGAAGAAACTGAGGTAAAAGAGGTGTGATAAGGCTTGCCAAAAGCCACAGAGCTATTATATGGTGGAAATGGGATTTGCATATGCAGCCTGTTTGTTATAATCCAGTTCTGATAAGGACATCACACTATCCCTCAGAAGATACGCACTGAGGATGGGGCTCACTGGGCTGGTCTCATGCTTACTGAGCTATTCCCATACTTAGAACTCCTAGATCTCAGCATTTGGAATTCAGAAGTCATGGCTTAAGCTCTCATTTTATTTCCATTTTAGTAAACACATCCTTTTCTTGGGCCAATGAAGAGGACAGGAGCAATATAACCCCAGGATGAAAGGGTAGCACAAGCACCTCACAATCAGTATCTGCCATACTTTTCAAGCATCACTACAGGGTAGAAACTAATTAAATGTTAATTCTCATGCCTCCTCTTCAAATGCTCTATAACATTTGCTTTCATAAAAACTTACTTCACACAAAATTAGCTAGATTCTATTTAAAATGTTTTAATGACAGTGTTCAGTTCCTTAATGGCAATATTCTGATTATCTTATATGTATATTTTATTTATTTATTTATTTTTATTTCTTCAAGTTATATCTCAATGGCAATCCCCTCCCTACTCCCCCTTCCAGTCCCACCCTCCCACCATCAACCCCCCATCCTCTTCCCTTTTTTTTAAGTTTAAGGTATATCTTATTTCCCCCAACAGCTCCCCCTTTCAGTCCAACAAATGGCTCTTTCTCTTATAATAATAGATACAATACAAAACAACAGAGGTAATTAGGCCACAGTTATGAGGGTTATATGGCTTAGCGTACATTCCCAATATCCAGTCCAGATGTATTTGGCACCTGACTTTAACATTCTACTATCTAACCATCTCCATGAGTTTAAAGTTCTATATCTAATTCAACATTCATACTAACTTGCAACATAATTTTATAAGCATCTTCTTATATCTATAACACTCTCTTGACTCTTAAACAACTCAAAATTTAATTATGAGACTCTAGCTATCTATTCTTCAACCACCTCAGAGACCTGAGAGGGATAAATATATCTGATTATATAGGAAGTGCAGGGCCTGCAGCTTCCAAAACTAAGAAATGTATATGTTTTTAATTAAAGCAAATAGCAATCTGATGACCATTATTATAACCCTTACACATTTTGAAAGAAAACTAAAAAAATTCTGATATTAGGAGACCAGGTCACCGGAAAAGCCTCTGTGCTATCCTTTCTTAGTCTATCATTAACATGGATTACTACTTATGTAAGCATGAATCCACACATAGTTGTCTCCTAAAATCCTGGTTGACTGATTATGAGATGATCACACTTGACTGCCATGCGGCTGAGTATAGGTCTTCTGCTCTTTGATGATATTCTCAACTGACTCTCTGTGGAATTTGTGATTTCTACTGGCTGTAAACTCATGTCTACTTCTCTCAAGGATTTGATTCACAATTGTCCCCATGTTAAAATAAACCCAGAATGGAAATTAGGCTTTTCGGAAAGCTCATTTTTTTAAATATCTACCATGTTATTTACATATTGCACATACTGGTAGAGAGCTTGTTAGACCACAAACCTCTTATTTTACAGCTTGGTAATTTTCTTAAAGTGTCATAGATGACTGACTGGTATATTCTTGGATCCTGGATAAATTGGCAATGGAAAAACATTGGCTTCATAGAAAGTTAGACCACTTTCTCACAGCCTAGGAGAAGTGATGGTTTTGAGAGCTCCAAAGATGAAGAGGATAATATAACTGGTAGAAACATAGACAACTCTGCCAACTCCCCATTACAATTCTCTTTTTCCCAAATGGAGATTAACTGCAGCGCCAAAATTCATCATCTGGTGTTGCATTTTGGTAATGTGGACAAATGTCTAAAAAATTCGTGTGGAGGCTCAAAAAATCACTTAATTAAAATTAAATTTAAGCTTTACTATGGGATGAAGTCTTCATTACTAAGGCTGGACTCGCTGTTAATACAGAATTGCTTACTTCCTGCCTTCAACCACTCAAACACACACACACACACACACACACACACACACACACACACACACTGCATATGCAGATTATGCAGGAGGAAGGGGAAGGAAAGGAGGGAATAGGAGGGAGGGAGAAAGAGGGGGGGATGCTATAGGTGTTGTCTGTACTAAAGTTGTTACGTTTTATCCTATCTAATAAATCCATTTAAATTTTTTCAGGCATAAAACAAACCTTGCAATTTGTCTGTGAAAATATGCTTTGTGATATATCATGTTACCTTGGATCAGTCTCTCTCCCTTCTGATCCATGTACCTTATCTGAGGACCTTTAGACTCTTAGCCAGTAAACTAAGGAAACAAAAGTCTAACTAGTTCAAGTGCTCCAGATTGAATTTCTTTTTTTAGTGCACTGGGAAATATAGATGTAGATGATATAGATACAGATAGATATAAAGATATAAAATAGCTATATGTTTTATAGATATGTATCTCATACACATTACTAATTCCTGAGAGCCAGATGGGACTGTTTACATTTACATTTTAATATAAATTTCATATGCTTGTACATACAGTAATTTATTTTAAGTGAACTAAGTATAATTGATGTAGTATTTAGCTTTTTCATACTGATGGTTGTCTCTATAGTGAATGAGCTCTATGAATAATACTGCATCTCCATAGACAGTTTTGTTTGATGGACAAAGTAACTACTCTTAGAAAGTTATTTACTTAGTCAAAAAGGTTTTATAGTGAAATGGCAAGGTGATAGACTGAAACAGATATGCTTAGAATTTGGTCACAATAATTTAGCTTTGTGATCAACTACATCAGATATAAATGTTCAATCATTCAGGAACAGTTGGTACATTAAGAAATACATCAAACTCAAAAACACCATTTAACCTCCCACTCATGCTCATGTAATCCTGATGAAAACTAGTGGGACACCAAAATTTTAGGAAAGCAGTAGGAGACTTGTTAGGAAGAAAAAGGTCTTGGCAGGAGAGGGAAGATAATAAGAGAGGGTAGCAAAGTGTGAAAATGAACAGATTGCACTACACACATATATGAAATTGATTAAAAAAAAAGCCTGAAACTATAAAACAAAATGTCTGGTACCAGGTGTGGGATATCTCCCTTCAAGTTGTTGGTCATGGTCTTACGAGAGATTTCCCAAATAATACAGGCTATTGCCACTGCTCTTACTTGTTTTCTAGAACTTGATGGCAAAATCCTTTGGTGAAGATACCATTCACTTCATTCATAAGTCTGGGAGAAATCAAGCTAGTACTGAGTTGCAAGCCTCCCCATAGCTTTCACAGTTGGAAGTATGGCAGGGAGGATAATTTTCAAATAGTCATGGTGGGCTGTAAATACTGAAAAATACAATAATAGCTACCCCAGTAACTATGCCTAATGGTGCATTTGGGAACTAATATATTGGGGTTAATTAAGAACTATATCATTGGACTTAAGACCTGTTCTATTGTGCTCTTGTTTGATTCTGAAAACATAACCCAGAATCCATGGCTGGGAATCTCATAGTCTGCAGGGACCTATTACTATTATTTTGGCAAATGGACATAATATCAAAATGTCTTCTAAATACTTATCCTTATATCTCTTGATTAAACTCTTACCCCTTACAAAAGAAGCCTCTTTTCACCATGAACAAAACCATTACAAAGAGCAGCAGCTAGTCAAAGTGCAGAGAACAAGTGTCTGTGGAGAGCTCAGCTCTAAATGGGACATCTATATCATACCTCTTTGTTGCAAGGATTAGCTAACATCAGAAAAGAGGGAATAGAATTCTTAGTGTGTGCAGACTGGAGAAATGTATCTTCTAGACATAACAAGACTTCTGCATCTATTAACTTATAGCGGTGTGTTTGCCTGTGATCAATTCAGTCATTCTATCATGGTTAAGGAAGCATCCCATGAGACCCTATCAATAGCTAAAATGCTATTGACAATTGATGACTGTTGAGGGAGAATCAGTTTTCTTCAGAGATGCATCTCTTGATAGGCTTCCCATGTTCCAGTGAATGGTCCCATAACATGCACATGTGGGCAATACTAATTGTAATTTTGTTTAATAAAAAAAAAGATGATAAAAGGGGTGTCCATGTGTTGGATATAAGCAGTGGGTGATGGTGTGATTCTCAAAAAATAAATGAAATTTTACAAGAGAAAATGTGTTCATTTCATCATAACAATATATCATACACTGATTTCAAATCTTGATTTTATTTTTCAGAATCCCCATGTTTAGGAAATCCAATTCCAACATTTTAAAAATTATTTTTATTAATTTTTTTATTTTACATTCCAATTTCCATTCCCCTCCCTCAACCCAGACCCATCCTCCCATCCACTTCTCCCGTTATACCCCCAACCACCCAGTACCAACCCACCATGACATATCAAATCACATAAGGACTAAGTGACTCCTCTTCCACTGAGGCAAGACAAGGTAGCTCCGGTAGGAAAATGGGATCCAGAGGGAGACAACTGCGTTAAAGTTAGAGATATCCCTTGCTCCAATTGTTAGGGGATACACTTGAGGACCTAACAGCCCATCAACTTCATATGTGTATTGGCCCTAGGACCAGTCCATGCATGTTCTTTGTTTGCTAGTTCAGTCTCTATGAGCTCCCTTGTATTCTAGTTAATTTGCTATGGGAGTCTCCTTGTGGTGTCTTTGATCCCTCCAGTTTCCACAAAGCTTCCCCTAACTCTTCCTTAAGACTCCCTGATTTTTGCCTAATGTTTGGCTGTGAGTCTCTGTATCTGTTTCTTTCATCTGCTGGATAAAGCTTCTCAGATGGCAGTAATGCTGGGTTCCTGTCCAGATCCCTCCTTCCATCCACTTCCGATGTCTATTTTATTTCTCCTTTTTAGAGGGATTCAAGCATCATCCCTTGTGCACTGCTTATTAGGTTTTTTGGGTCTGTAGATTGCAGCATGGTTATTCTGTACATATTAGTTAATATATGCTTATGAGTGAGTAAATACCCTGAGTGTCTTTTTGGGCTTGTGCTAACTCACTCAGGATGATCTTTTCTGCTCCCATCCATTTGCCTGCAAATTTCATGATGTCCTTGTGTCTGATAGTGGAGTAGTATTCCATCGTTTAAATGTACCACAATTTCTTTATCCTTCCCTCTAGGTTGAGGGACTTCTGTGTTGTTTCCAGTTTCTGGATATTACAAATAAAGCTGCTATGAACATAGTTGAGCAAATGTCCTTGTGATTTGGTGATGCATATTTGGGGTATATGCCTGGGAGTGGTATGGGTGGGTCTTGAGGTAGTTTTCTTAGAATGCACCAGATTGCTTTCCAAAGTGGTTGTACAAGTTTGCACTACCACCAGCAATGGGGGAGTGTTCTCCTTTCTCCACATCCTCACCAGTATGTGCAGTCAATTGAATTTTTGACCCTAGCCATTCATTGTAAGATGGAATCTAGAGTCATTTTGATTTACATTTCCCTTATGACTCAGGATGTTGAGTTCTTTAAATACTTCTCAGCTATTAAGACATTCCTCTGTAGTGAATTCTCACCTTAGCTCTGTACCCTATTTTCATTGGATTATTTGATTTGTTGGTATTTAATTTCTTGAGTTCTTTATATATTTTGGATAATAATTCTCTGTCAGATGTGGGATTAGTGAAGACTTTTTCCCAATCTGTAGGTTACCTTTTGTTCAAATGACAGTGTCTTTTGTCTTACAGAAGCTTTTCAGTTTCATGAGGTCCCAGTTATTAATCATTAGTCTTAGTGTCTGATCTTTTGGTATTCTATTCAGGAAGTTGTCTCCTGTGCCAATGAGTTCAAGGCTTTTCCACACGTTCTCTTTTATTAGATTTATCATGTCTAGTTTTATGTTGAGGTCTTTGATCTACTTGAACTTGACTTTTGTGCAGGGTAATAAATATAGATATGTTTGCATTCTTCTACATGTATATATGTTAGACCAGCACCATTTGTTGAAGATGCTTTCTTTTTTCCATGGTACTGTTTTGGCATCTTTGTCAAAAATCAAGTGCCCATAGGTGTTTGTATTTGTTTCTGAGTCTTCAATTCGACTTCATTGCTCAACCTGTCTGTTTTATGTTAATACCATGCAGTTTTTGTTACTATTGCTTTGTAGTACAGTTTGAAGTCAGGGATGGTGATATGTCCAGAGGTTCTTTTATTGTACAGGACTGATTTTGCTATCCTGTTTTTTTTTCCATATAAAGTTGAGAATTGTTCTTCCAATGTCTGTAAGGATTGTGTCAGGATTCTGATAGGAATTGCATTGAATCTTCAGATGTTTTTGGTAAAAGGGCCATTTTTACTATGTTCATCCTCCCAATCCATGAGCATGGAAGATCTTTCCATCTTCACTTTCTTTTTTCAGGTAATTGACATTCTTGTCAAACAGATCTTTTGCATGCTTGGTTAGTGTTACACCAAGAATATTATATTGTTTGTGGCTATTGTGAAGGGAGTTGCTTCCTGAATTTCTTTTTCAGCCCATTTATTGTTTGTATAAAGGAGGGCTATTGATTTTTTGTAGTTAATTTTGTATCCAGCCATGTTGCTGAACGTGTTTATCAGCTGTAGGAGTTCGTTTTCTAGTTGAGTTTGGGAAGTCACTTATGTATACATCATATCATCTGCAAATAGGGATAATTTGACTTCTCTAATTTTTATCCCCTCGATCTCTTTTAGTTGCCTCATTGCTCTAGCTAGAACTTCAAGTATAATATTGAAGAGATATGTGGAGAATGGGTAGGCTTGTCTTGTCTCTAGTTTTAGTGGAATTGCTTTAAGTTTCTCGCCATTTAATTTGATGTTGGTATCAGCTTGTTTTGTATTGTCTTTATTATGTTTAGGTATGGGTCTTGTACACCTGATCTCTCCACAACTTTTATCATGAATGGGTGATGGTATTTGTCAAAGGCTTTTTCTGCATCTAATGAGATGATCATTTTTTTCTTTCAGTTTATTTATATGGTAGATTACATGGATGGATTATCATTTATTGAACCATCACTGCAGCCCTGGGATAGAGCCTACTTGATCATGGTGGATGATGTTTTTGATGTGCTCTTGGATTTGGTTTGCCAGTATTTTATTGAGTATTTTGCATCAATGTTCATGAGAGAGTTTGGTCTGACATTCTCTTTCTTAGTTGAGTCTTTGTGTGGTTTAGGTATCAAGGTGATTGTGGCTTTATAGAATGAGCTTGGCAAAGTTCCTTCTGTTTCTATTTTGTGGAATTGTTTGAGGAGTATTGGTATTAGCTCTTCTTTGAATCTCTGAAACAATTCTACACTAAAACCATCTAGCCCACGGCTTCTTTGTATCAGAGACTTTTGAGAACCGCTTCTATTTCCTTAGGCATTACGGGACACTAACTTGTTTAACTGATCCTGATTTAAACTTTGGTAAGTGGAATCTATCAAGAAAATCATCCCTTTCATTTAGATTTTTCCAATTTTGTGGACTGCAGGCTTTGAAGTAAGACCTTATGATTCATTGGATTTAGTCAGTGTCTGCTGTTATGGCCCCCTTTTCATTTCTGATTTTATTAATTTAGATACTGTCTCTCTGCCTTTTAGTTAGGTTGGCTAACAGTCTATCTATCTTGTTGATTTTCTCAAAGAACCATCTCTTGGTCTCACTGATTTTTCTATTGTTCTCTTTGTTTCTAATATATTGATTTCAGTGCTGAGTTTGATTACTTCCTGGCATCTACTCCTCTTGGGTGTGTTTGCTTCTTTTTGTTCTAGAGTACTCAGATATGCTTTTAATTTCCTAGTATGAGATGTCTCCAGTTTCTTTATGAAGGCACTTACTGCTATGATCTTTCCTCTCAGCTCTGCTTTCATGGTGTCCCATAAGTTTGGGTATGTTGTGCCTTCATTTTCAATGAATTCTAGAAAGTTTTTAATTTCTTTCGTTATTTCTTCCCTGACCCAGTGGTCATTGAATATAGATGTTCAGTTTCCATGAGCTTATATGCCTTCTGTTCTTTCTGTTGTTGAAGTTCAGCTTTAATACATGGTGATCTGATAAGATACAAGGGGTTATTTCAACTTTCTTGTATCTGTTGAGGTTTGCTTTGTGACCAAGTGTATGTTCAGTTTTGGAGAAGGCTCCATGGGGTGCTGAAAAGAACTTATATTCTTTTGTGTTTGTATGAAATGTTCTGTAGATATCCATTTGATTCATGATGTCTCTTAGTTTCATTATTTCTCTGTTTCATTTCTGTCTTGATGATCTGTCCACTGGTGAGAGTGGGGTGTTGAAGTATCCCCTTATTAGTGTGTGAGTATCAATGTGTTATTTAAGCTTCAGTAATGTTTCTTTTATGAATGAGGGTGCCCTTGAATTGGGCATAGATGTACAGAATTGAGATGTTTTCTTGTTGGCTTTTTCCTTTAATAAGAAGGAAATGCCCTTCCCCCATCTCTTTCGATTAATTTAGATGAAAGTCTGTTTTATTGGACACAAGAATAGCTACTCCTGCTTGCTTCCTGGGTGTGTTTCTTGGAAAACTTTTTTCTAGACCTTTACTTTGAGATAATGTCTATCTTTGTTGCTGAGGTGTGTTTCTTGTATGCAGCAGAATGATAGAAATGGTTTTTGAATCCAATCTGTTAACCCGTGTCTTTTTATTGGGGATTGAATCCATTGACATTGAGATATATTAATAACCAATGATTGTTAATTTCTGTTATTTTGGTGTTAGTGGTGGTAGAGTATATGTGTGTGTGTTTATCTTCTTTTGGTTTGGGAGCTATTTATTTCCTGTGTTTTCCTGGGTATAGTTAGCCTCCTTGGGTTGGAGTTTTTCTTCTAACACCTCTGTAGGGATGGGTTTGTCAATAAGTATTATTAAAATTTGGTTTTGTTGTGAGATATCTTGTTTTCTCCATCTATGGTGATTAAAAGTTTTCATGAGTAATGTAGCTTGGGCTGATATCTGTGGGTCTTCAAGACATCTGTTCAGGCCCTTCTTGCTTTAAAAGTCTATGTTGGGAAGTCTGGTTTAATTCTGATAGGTCTGCCTTTATATGTTACTTGGTCTTTTGCCCTTGCAGCTTTTAATATTCTTTGTTCTGTTTATTCTGTATTTTGAAAATATGGAAGGAGGAGTTTCTTTTTGGTTCAATATATTTGGTGTTCTATAAGCTTCTTGTATGTTTATAGGCATCTCTTTCTTTAGGTTAGGAAAGTTTTCTTCTATGATCTTGCTGAAAATATTATCTGGGCCTTGGAGCTGGGAGTCTTCTCCTTCGATTCCTATCATTCTTTGGTTTGGCCTTTTCATAGTATCCTAGATTTCTTGAATGTTGTGTGTCAGGAACTTTTTATATTTAACATTTTCTTTGTCCAATATATTGGTTTCTTCAATTGTGTATTCTAGGCCCAAGGTTCTCTCTTCTATCCCCTGTATTCTACTGGTGATGCTTGTGCCTGTAGTTCCTGTTCTCTTTCCCTGGTTTTCCATCTCCAGGATTGCCTCAGTTTGTGTGTTCTTTATTGCTTATATTTCCATTTTCAAATCTTGTACATTTTTCTCTTTTTTGATTATTTTTTCCTGTATTTTTTGAACTGATTTATTCATTTCCTTCATCTGTCTAATTGAATTTTACTACATTTCTCTGAGGGATCTATTCATTTCCTCTTTGAAGGCCTCTATCATCTTTATAGCATCATATTTAAGGCTGTCTTCTCGCACTTCAAGTGTGTTTGGATATCCATGGCTTGTTGTAGTAGGATAATTGATTTCCAGAGGCGGTATATGACCCTGGGGATTTTTGCTTGTGTTCCCACGCTACCCTTTAGTCATCTGGTTGTTCCTGGTGCTGACAGGCCTAGTCATCCCTGATGGTAGTATGCTTCTGGGATTGCAGGTAATGCTGGTACACCTGGATGGCAACAGGCCTCTGGATTTTCTGGGTGGCAGCAGGACTCTCAGAATATAGGAAAAACTAGTAGTCCCTGATGTTTTCCAGCTTCTGGTGGGTTCTGAGGTCAATTGGTTTCTGGTGGTCCGTGATGTCCACTTGGGTTTGGAGTTGCAGGCAGAGATGGTGCCTGCAAGATTGGGGGGCTGGTGGTCCTAGATGGCTGCCTGGGTCTGGTGGTTCCTGATGGCTACCTGGCTCTTATGATTCCTGATTGCTGCCTGGATCTGATGGCTCCTGATGGCCACCTGAGTCTGGTGGTCCCAGATGGCCGCCTTGGTCTAGGGTTTCAGATGGAGATGGTGACCGGGAAATGTGGTATGGAAGGGAAGGGCCAGATCAGCATGGGGTTGGAAGAGGAGCCTCACCTGGTGGTCCCAGAAAACCACTTTGTTCTGAACTTGCAGGCAGAGTTAGTACCTAAGGAGTGGGGCAGAGGGGAAGAGGCAGTCCACACTGTTGTGAGGATTGCCTGAGTGACATGGCAGGTAAAGGGGTGGGAAGAGCATCACCTGGAGGTTCAAGATACCCGCCTGTATGTGGGGTTGCAGGTGGAGATGGGGCCTGAGAGATGGAGTACAGAGGGGAAGGGACAAACTGTAATGCTGTCGCAACATTTTCTTAAATTCTGAAATCTATATACCCTCATAAGTACAACAATTTTTCCACTCTATTACACACAAGCTTTCTTAGGTTCTTCTCATTTTTCCTAGAATTCCTCTTCCTCTTACCTATCTTCTCTACCATCTTCCTTTTAATAGTCTTCCTTTCATCTACCTCCCAGTCTCTATTCACTTCTTAACTTAATGAGCAGTGTGTACATCTTCTCCATATGCTATAATTTTCATTTCATATCAACCTTGACTCTGTCTAATCCAGTATGTTCTTCCTGTATGCTTTCTAATGTGTTGACTTTCTCTTTTGAAAATTTTTTTTTCTTTCATTTAGGAAATTTCATTCTGAAGAATGTATTTGTGTCTCTTAACTTCTGAGGATTTCATGGATTTGTTTTTGCATACATGTTCTTCTGTTCTTCTTCCTATTCCAGTATTTTATAGTGTCATTATTTTATGTTCTTTATTAGAAGGATTCAAATTTCAAGAAGTAAACTTAACTTCAGAAAGCTTTAGGAAACATCTATAAGTTTATTCCATATTGTCTTTGTGCATCTGTGCCTTTGTTTGTGTGAAAGTATTAATCATTTTCCTTAGCATTCAGAGGGGCCTAACAATCTCCACTCTACACTTCTTCCTTAGGCAATTTCATCATCTTCCAAGACTAACTGTCTGATGGCTTACCACATACCAATCCTTCACTCAATGTTCTTTCCTGTCTTATATATTTTAATTGTAGCTCATGTTATGCTATATTATGAATACTAGTATACATATGCTGTGTAGATCCTAAAACCAGCCAGAAACTGACTTTACATGCTTTTCTTGCCAGGTACCCATATGGTAGCTTTATACAAAATTGTAGAAGTATTCCCTCAGTGCTGTAAAACAAACTCACTGATGTTAGCACATGGTGCATGATGGCAGTGGTTTTTGTTTGTTTGTTTGGGATTTTTTTGTTTTTGTTTTTGTTTTTGTTTTTAAGTTTCTCCTGGGGTACAGTCATTGGATTTTTGGGCTGCATCTCTATCATGCCCAAAGGGCAATATGATCTTGAAGCTTCTTTTCTTGACCATTAGGGTTCCCCATGACAACATCCTAACTATGCTTTTAACAATATGACCTATTATTGACATCTTTCACAAAATCTCCACTGTAGTTAACTCGTCTGTTTGTAGTTGTACATATAAATCATACATATTCCTATTTGCTCACTACATTTACCTACCTAGAATCTCTGATGTCTGTAACATGTTTAAGTATTCTACATTTTTTGCCTCCCAGTTCTGCCTCCTTTCTTCTACTTGACACTGCCTAACTATTCTAGTGCACAGTGATACTATATTCTTATGGAGCCTGCAGTCCATATTGTTTACATCAAACTGTTGATAATGATTATAAGTGCATTTTTTACCTTTAGGACTATACCCTAGTATCTTACTGATCAACATATGTATCATGGACCAAACACATAGTCAGTTACTTGAGAGTTGAATAGAACTGCAAAATCCCATAAAACTAAATCTACTAAAGTATTTTGCATGTTAACAAGATCAATATCATGAGCAGTAGATTTGGGAGTGAACTACTATTTTTGTGTATTTCTACTTGCTAAAAATTTTAAGTATCACTCTCTGAAGGTACATTACCTTTCAAGACTTCCTGTCTAATAAGATTTTTTAAACCAATTTATTTATTTATTTATCTTACATCCTAAATTCAGCCCCTCCCTCCTCTCCACCTGGTCCCACCCTCCCACCCTCTTCTGCCTTTCCCTCCTCCCATTCTCCTCAGGTAAAGGGAACCACAGACCTCCCCCCCTCCGTAACAACCCACCCCAGCTCATCAAGTCACATCAGGACTATGAGCATCCTCTTCAACTGAGGCCAGACAAGGCAGCCCAGCTAGGTTAAGTGTTCTACAAACAGGATTTTTTAAATCCAAATAGTTTGTTAGAATATATATACACACATACGATTCTCGATTCCCCCCTTATATTAATCCAACTAAAAGAAAAATTAATCTACTTTGAATTATTTAAATAATTAAAAATTGGCAGAATTCACTTTGAATTGAAAGGCATTTTTGGCAGTGATATTAACTCCTCTGCTAGATAATAAACTCTTTGAGGACAGGGAAATTGGTTCATTTCTAAACTCATGACAGTTTCTGGCAGAACTCCTGATATTAAGTAGCTAACAGTAATAAACCATTTATTGAATAAATGAATAAATGGATAATTTTGCAACAAATACACTTGGATTATGGACTTCACTTGAAAAAATATGATAGATAATTGACCATGGGTCATGCTGTTCATAATTACCATGTTTTTCTTTTTCAAGCCATATATTAATTATCTAAGCTAGTCATGCTGTTTCTTAATGACTTCTAAACCTGTACCACCATGAATACAAGACTGCATGAATTTTTAACAATCTCCAAGTTGTTCATAATTAAACATCAAGTGATTCAACTCACCAAGTAAATAACTTTTTTTAATGTAGCTTAG
Organism: Lophiomys imhausi; assembly: GCA_907164525.1. Lineage (NCBI taxonomy): Eukaryota > Metazoa > Chordata > Mammalia > Rodentia > Muridae > Lophiomys > Lophiomys imhausi. Next base: position 4,315,409 of record CAJQZJ010000072.1, read on the forward strand.
CTTTCTATCCTGTAGAGATAACCAAGAATAACACCAAGAAGATAAAAAGCTAACAAATGCAGAGCAACAATGTTTGAGTATCAAAAAAATATTCTGCATCTAGCATGGTGGCTAGCCTGGGCTACCAAGCAAGATCTTTTTTCTAAAAACAAAAAAAATAGGAAAAGTATTTTGTGTCTTATGATTAGAGATGAAAGGGAAATATGTCAGTATTCACTAACGTCACTCAATATACTGACTCACCAAGTTCTAGATGAATCAGAGTTGTTTTAGTTACAAAGTTTATGACTCATGGTTCTTATTCCCTATGAATATAATAATAGAAGCTAAACATAGGAAGAAACTTAAATGATTCAAACAATTGTAGAAAAATTTAATGTACTATTTGTCTCTTGGAGATACACAATGATCACAAGACAGTGAAAGGAACTCTATTAGCTGGAAATAACTTTGGAAAACTTCAGTTCCATGCCTGTGATAGTTACTGAACATCTATAGTCACAATTATTGACAAACACCATGGAAAAGGACAACATAAGTTATAAAAGGTGTGATACTGATAATAATTTTGAGGATAAAGGGCAGTATATCATTTGCACTAATCCCTCAGTGATTTTCTGGCTCTATGAAACATAAAGAAGCTAGGAAATAGCCTATCTGCATGAACTCTGACAAGTATAAGTATTGTGACAAACACATTGAATATTACTATTCATATATGTAAAATGGGAATGAAATAATCTTTTGTGATAATTTAATGCAGGAAAAATGCATGTTTATAAAGTGAAAGGTGTTCTATACTTATCCAGGATCATTACTAAGAGAGGTCATGGGATTTGTCATTTTGAAATCAGGATCAGTATGTGTGATGAAAATGAATTTCATGGGATTATGGGCAGATTGACAATTAGTAATGCAACCAAGTATAAGTAATGACTAAACAAATGGTAGTTACAATTATATAAAATGGGGGATAGAGAAATACCTCAGAGGTCAAGAGTACTTACTGCTCCAGAGAACCTAAATTTAGTTCCCAGTATCCATATTGGGTGGATCACAACCACCTGTAACTGCAACTCTAGGGATCTGATACCATCTTCTGAAGTCTGCAGGTGCCTGAATACAGGTGCACACAAACTTATAAAGGTACACACACATACATAAATAAAAATAAGTCTTAAAAGGGGATGATCTAAAATATTAGGGAAAAGAATTTTGCTAAACAAATGTTTCCATTATTGTATCTAAGGTTTCACATCAAATGAATGAGTATTTCTGAGTTGATAATATTTTATTATAATTTCTTATTGAATCTAAAAAGCATGGAAATCCTGTTTGTATTCAGAAATACAATCTTCATAGACAATTTCTCTTCAGCTATACTGTTGCCACTAACAAGAAAAGAATTAAGTGTCATTTATTTTCTTCTTCTTCTTCTTCTTCTTCTTCTTCTTCTTCTTCTTCTTCTTCTTCTTCTTCTTCTTCTTTCTCCCATGTAAATATTATACAACAAATACCTTTCAAGAGAAAATATACTTGTGCTACACATTTCTTTCTCCTTTACACTAGATTTCAATAGTCTGGATTTAGGAAAGGTATGTCCACACTCTATTTGTCATCACTCTTTTGTCCCATAATAAATGTGATCATTTTTCCTGAAAGTGGCATGTATCTAAGTCACAATCTTATCAATGTCCTGACTTATTAAAATTAGAACAGAAGCAATCATAACAGATTTTCTATAGAAATTTGAAAAATTCTGCTTATACCACCATTCTTTGTATTAACAGGCTCACATCTAGCTGTTTAATTATTCCTTAAATGTTCTAATTGTAACAGGAACTCTTGATGTTTTGGAGCCATTGAGGGATATCAAATATCTATGCTCACTATCATGGAGTTTTAATATGCATAGGCTCTTAGCCTTATTAACTAATAATCACAGGCCACTGTCACAAACAATTGCAAGAACATAAAATAAATGTATTGGATAAACAACAATGAGGAGATGAATAAAGTAATTGCAGTGGCAATATAAAACTTCATCATCTCAAAATGTGAAAATTGATAAAATAGCATTAAAAGTGAGGATCCTAGTTCAAAGAAAACTTTGGAAGATATATTTGACAGAACCATTACTGTCAAAGTACCTCATTTTTAAAACAAAGGTTCAAATGTGGCTTGGTGACTATATACAAGCTTAATTCCCCTAAAAGCTGAAGGGCAATCACATTACAATAACACATATATATGAAAACATAAACTTGCATGTCTCTCCAAAAAAAAAAAAGTCTGACACAGAAACAAACAAAGGAACTCCAGCTATATTGCAGAGAAAAGTATCAACTGGGGATAACTCAGATGATGGAACTATTGAATAAGAGCATTAAGAGGGATCCCATATGGTCAAAAACCTAATGGATATGTGAAAGATGGATAATACAAGAAATGACCAAACTGAATTTCTAAAAGATGAAATGATAATGTATAAAACGAAATACACCTGGAATTGTGATTAACAGCAGACTTGAGATTGCATTAGAAAACATTAACAAATTTGTATTGTGAAGAAAAAGAAACCATCTGAAACAAAATTAAGAAGGAATCAATAAAAAGTAAAGTATTAGTAAACTATAGAGCAACTTCATATTCCTTTTTATACATGAGATTTGGTTTCCCAAGGAGATGTAATGAGCAAAATATATAATTGATGAGTTAATGGCTAAATATTTTTTTCTTATTTTGGTGAAAAATATAAACCTACTTGTCCTACTCAACTTGACACAAATTGATCATCTGTGAAGATAGAATCTCAATAAAGAAAATGCTTCCATAACATTGGCCTGTAGAAGAGCCTGTAGGACATTTTCTTGGTAAATACTCGTTATGGGAAAACTCAGTCTATTGGACATGGGGCCAAACCTGGACAGATGATCCTGAGTTGTATAAGAAATAGGGCTGAGCAAATCATGAGTAACACACAAGAAACTAATGCTCCTCCATGTCTTCTGCTTCAGTTCTTGGCTCCATGTTCCTGCATTGCTTGAGCTCCTGCCCTGACTTGACTTCTCTTGTTTTTGGAATGCCACCTGAGAGTTGTAAACTGAAATAATCCCTTTCCTCACTAAATTGCTTTTGGTCACAGTGTTTTATCTTAAGTAAGAGAGAATTTTGTACCAAAAGCAAAGCATAAATCAGTTACATTCTTTTCCAAACTATTACAAGAATAGTTTCTAGATCAGTTGCTAATATTATTCCCCTCTGAAACCTCTTGATCTGGGCTTGAACAGTATACATAGATCTCAGCAGTACTGTCTTCAAAGCTTCTACTTGTATTTACCATTAAGTTCTGTTTACAGCATTCAGTTGCTTTTTAGTCCCAATTTCCAAAACCTTCTACATTCAGAGAGAGAGAGAGAGAGAGAGAGAGAGAGAGAGAGAGAGAGAGAGAAGCACAACCAGGTTCACAACACTCCAATACCAGTACCAATTTCTTTTTAGTTTTTTTTCTATTACTGTGATAAAAGTCTATGATTAAGGTAACTTATAGAAGGAATATTTTATTTGGGGCTTACAGTGCCAGAGAAATAAAAGTCTATCAGCATCACAGTGGGGAAACATGGCAGTAGGCAGACATCCTAAACAAAGGAGCAAACAGAATAGTTCACATCTTACATTGCAAAGAGAAAACAGACAAAAAAACTAGAACTGACATGAGGCCTTTGAAACTTCAAATTCCACCCTAGTGACATACTTCCTGCAGCAAAGCCACACCTCCTAAACTTATCTATTTAAACAACTCCACCATCTGGAGAACAGGTATTCATTCTAACATCTGAACCTATTACAACAACCACCACAGGTTCCAAAAACGTTCTTTCTCTTTGAATATATACTGAGGAGCAGCAATTAAAGAGCACTGGTTGTGTCTTTGGCAAGTTTTAGGATGAAACCCATAGTTTTCCCTTATGATTTGGATTTGGAATATAAACACATTGAGAAATCATTTAAAGATTTTTTTTTTGCCTTGGAAAATGGAAACCCAAAATATGGTAAATGACTTCTTTTTGAAATAAACATAGTCAGAATATGAATCATCATATCAGGCCTAAAGGGATGATTTCTTAATTTTTTGATTTGGAAATCATTCATAATGTTAAAGGTTCCCTTCTAGGGATATTACAAGTTCAAACTTCCAAAATTGACACTTAAGTGAACTGTTCAAGGAATTCTGCTCCTAACCAGGGTTCCACCCCACTCCCAGACAACATGGAAGCCTGTCAATTTTATTTGATTCAGAAATTTATCTTTGAGACCAAATGACATGGTTTGCTCTTTAAAAAATAATAAATCTCCTTTTTTAAGGAAAACAATTGGAATGCTTCACAGATTTCAGCTGCCAGTAGATTATCACAGTGGCAGAGTTCAGGGTCATTTTTGTGTCTTCCCAACGGGCTAGAGCAGAATGATTTCCCAGCAGCATTTACAATTCTGGAATATTCTATGGTTACCATTTTCACTTAATGTTTCCAGGAATTCATGTGTCACCTGCCAGACCAGCAGGAAAGGAATGAAAAAAGTAATCTCTTTCAGGTAAATTGACTGCATAAATAGGATGCAGTTAAGACAGAGGTTAGAGTGAGTATGTACCATGATGCTTAATAAATCTTTTATTTATAAATGGATAACATAACTGTCATATTTTTGTCACTAAAATAAAATGGAGAAATGGTAGCACTAGTTTCATAGATTAAGTTGAAAGCAACAATTTGCAGAAAAATTATACATTTTCTTTTTGGAAACCTCCATACTTAGTTGGATTCAAGACTTACACTTTAAGAAGTGTGCCTGATCCTTTAGTATTTGATCCCAACAAAAGGGTGACATTCCATTCTATAGCAAATCTGAGTCAGTATGTGGTTAGATGCCAAAAGAGTTCAGTCTTACAAACATGTGTATAAGTAAATTTTCTGAAGACCCATAAAATATTAGATCAGGAAAAGTATATGCATTCAAGTGGGAGACACAGGGAAAGATGCTAAAAGGACATTGGTAAAATATAAAATGTTAATTAGAATTCCTATCTTGTAGAGAGACTCACATGCTAGTGGAGAAAACAGGCATATAGCCATATCATGAAACATGTTTCTGAGGTTTTTCCATAAGATCCTGCCATAATCTCCCACCACTCAGCTCATTGAGCATTTGCTCAAAAGTGAGTCATATTTTGACATTTTAGGATGTTAACAGTGACTGTTTATAATAGAAGCAAGTTTTTCTCTGGATGTTTCCACTGCTTGACCTTGTCAAAATTGTTGAATACCATGTAAAAGAAGTCCATAATACATTCATGATAAGAGGAAGATACTGAACAAAAATGAATGGATCTGTTACTTTAGATGAAAGGAATCATATGGAGTACCACCAAACTGAAATGTAGACAAAAAGGTACAACATTTCTTGGGTCTGAGGAAGTTTCATAACCAACTTTAGGTCATATTTTACTTATATGCTGTTTCCATGATTCATGACTTCTAAGATATGAAAACAGAAAGAAAATATCTTGACAAAGCTTGGGACTCAAAGGGCAGACTCATTTGGAATCCTTACACATCATGTTAAGGATATTCTTATTTTCAATTTGGATGTTAAGACCCAAATGTGGGGTATGTCCTGTCTTTAATAAAGTCACAAATGACAACACTTTTGTTCTCTCATTGTTTGAAAGAGTAGACAAACTTCAAGGGCTATCCACTATTACTTACCTAAACTATACAAATATTCCAGTGTAGTCTTTAAGCTTTCCTGGTAATGTCCTATAAAATTATTTAATTAATTTTATTGTTAATAGCATTATGATCAACAAAGGGTCCTATCTATCTATCTATCTATTTATCTATCTATCTATGGTCATCTCTCTCCCCCTTTGTCTTACTCCCCCTTTCTCTCATATATATATATATATATATATATATATATATATATATATATGCATGTATACATAAATTGGCAGGTTCACTGGTTCATCACAGACTTGGGGAATTCAGCCTTTTGCTTGTATTCAGCAAAAGAAACCAGTGGTAATAGGTATGAAGGATAAAGTTTGGCACATTAAATGAACCACAAGCATAATTTTCTGACTTTAACTCTGGGGATGCCAGTGTTGGAAAACAGCTGAGACAGGCTGTATATACACCAGATTATATACAAAGAGTTTCATAGACCACTTAAGAATATAAGATCACAGAAAGGATAGCTGATAAATTTTTATAGTTTTATATTCTTTCTTCTTTTGTGTCCCTTTCTTTCTTTCTTTTTTATTATGAGACACAATATCACCATTTACCTGAACTTGCCTCAATATCCCTTCCTTAGCTTCTCAGATAGATGGAATATAGTCATGTGCCAATGTTCATAACTACTGACCCATTTTCAATAGGACAGATGTGTTGTTGTATGTGTGTGTGGGGTGTGTGTTTTAGTATAGTGTGGAAGTTGCTTGAAAATATCATAGCTAGAGTCAGGAAGACTAGGTTGTGATAGTCCAGACGAACAATGATGAAAATCTGAACCAGAGAAGTAATGGTAAGTTTGCATTCATTCATTTACCAGGTACCATTACTTCTCCATTGTATGCTAGTTACTGATTTTATTCTCTGGCAAGGCTAGTGTCCAAAAGAGGAAATATCACTATTTATATAGTGGTGAAAAAAAAAACAAAAGTTGATGATTATGCCTTTCATATAGCATGCTTTGTGTTTGAGTTTCCTGCACAATCCAACCCCTTCCACTAGACTATGGGGAATTTGAGAGTAGAATCTCTTCTCTGTTTACTTTGGCAGCTCTTAATACAAGCCTCCATACTTGCATGAATATAGTATGTGTTCCACAATTGTTAGCTATGAGACTGCAAACCATGCTATTATGAGAATAAATGAAATCATCACCATCACAGTTCAGGACATAAGTTCATTATAAAAAGCAAAGCTAAGCTGATTTTTAGTTGCTCACCCATTCCCAACTTACAAAGTTAAACAAAAATCATACAAAATAAAAAATTTTAGCTCCTGTAAGCATTTAAGTATTCAAATTCATACAGTCGTCTTTCATTCTTATTGCTTGTCTCACCATAGAAATTGTGTGCTGATTTCTATTTATTCTAATAACTTTTCCCCCTTAAGACTTTGAGTTCCTAGAGAACAAGGAAAATTTGTTATGTAGTTGTTGTTTGACCTTAGAGCTAGCAGAGTCTGACACTTAAAAGATAATAAATATTTGCTAAGTAAATGTATAAATTGACAGATGAATGAAATATTGTGAGAAAGATCAATCAACTTTAACTAGAGAAGATTTACAAAAACTTCCTGGATATTTAATCTGGGACTTAAGAAGATTTATCTATAATAGAATGGTGGTAGAGTGGAAGGAAGAGCAGAAACACAAAAGAAATAGAAAACAACACACTAATAAGTGAAGGATCCCAAGGGCAAGTCTACTCTAAAACTCCAAAGAACATTGTATGCTCTGCAGTACTTAGCAAACTGGATATGTGCAGGCTGTTGATAAATAATGGAGCTGGAAAAATTGAGGTCTAGTATTTCAAATACATGAAAGCAACAATGGCTACTTTCATTCCATTCTTGTAGTAGGTAGGCTCTTGACAGCAATCTTTCTTGACTCTACACAACCTTTAACAGTGGTTCTGCATTGTAGTCCTAGAGATCAAGAGCTGCAGTATTCTGCTGCCCAGGCAACGTGCATGATCTCCTTGGGGTCAGATCAACCCCATCCCCAACATCCAAGGCCAGCTGTATCGTGTTGCACAGGTAAGGTACAGGGCCTGCTCCCTTGAGTGCTGCAGTTAATAAAGGACAGGGCCAGCTTTCCTCCTCTTATGTTCATAAGGCCAGGTCTCCCACATGCTAGCTGTGATGAGGTGTGAGGGAGAGAAATGTATCTCTCCCTCATCCATGTCACCAAGGGGAGATAAGTGGAAGGGTCTGCTCTTGCAAGTTCGCATTCTTGGGGCTAACTCACTCAAAACTCCCAAAATGTGCAGGACCTGCTCTCCAAAATACTGCAGCTGGCTAGGGGCAGGATCATCTCTCCTGCTTTCATATCTCTAGGGCTAATTCTCCCATGAAATCCAGGTAGAGGGTGGGCCATTTCTGTGAGCAGGTTTTGTACCTCATCTTGGTAGCACAGTAGAGCTAACCCTGGATGTGGGGTTGCAGGAGATCTGGTCCTGATTCTTGTCCACTGAGTGATGACATTGGCAATGGAGTGATATCCCTTCACTCCTTTTGGCCTTGCTACAGGTAGCAGGTGGGAAAGTTGGCCCTGATGGCGAGCAGGAGAGCTGACCCAGCTACTTTCTTGCTACAGCACTTGGGAGAGCAGGCCCTGTATCTTACTTGAGTAGCACAGTAGAGCTAGCCCTGGATGTGGGGGTTGCAGGTCCAGAAACAAGGCCCACCCCAATATCTACCCTATGGATGAACTGCTGGAGTACATGAAGAGGCCAGTTCTGCAAACTCAAAACTACAGGATCTCCACGACACAGGGCAACAGCAAGATATATGAAAGGAGTCCCAGTGAGGTTCCAGGAATGACAAAGTACCAGAAGCCAGGGGCCTCATCAGAAGAAGGAGTCTTGAAATGAACATCTGCAAGCAAAATAATAATAATAATAATAATAATAATAATAATAATAATAATAATATGGACAAAAAGGAATATTGTGGGACACACTGTGACACACTGCAGCTTCCAAGGTGAGATTTTTTTTTCTGTTGGAATAGGTTGCAAGGGTAGAGAGTGGGTCTGAGAGAAGGTGAGAAATGAATGGGAACAGGATACATGATGTGAGTTTCACACAAAAAATGATTTTTAAACGGGGCCAAATGACTGAAGATTGATGCTGTAATGTATGGAGAGAAAATGGGAACTGTCCAGGCAGTCACTGGTATGTCATTTCTTAGTTTTGGAAGCTGCAGGCCCTGCACTTCCTATATAATCAGATATATTTATCCCTCTCAGGTCTCTGAGGTGGTTGAAGAATAGATAGCTAGAGTCTCATAGTTAAATTTTGAGTTGTTTAGGAATCAAGAGGGTGTTCTGGATCTAAGAAGATATTTTTAAAATTATGAGGGAAGTTAGTATGTAAGCTGAGTTAGATATAGAACTTTAAACTCATGGAGATGGTTAGATAGTAGAATGTTAAAGTCAGGTGCCAAATACATATGGACTGGACATTGGGAATGTATGCTAAGCCATATAACTCTCATAATTGTGGC
>CAJQZJ010000072.1:4324804-4345339 GCA_907164525.1 Lophiomys imhausi
GGGGGTTGAGGGGGAAGAGGGTGGAAGGGTGGGACAGGAGGGGGGAGCAGGGAAGGGATTGTGATTGAGATGTAACTGGAAGAAATAAAAATAAATAAATAAATGTAAAAAATGTTTTTTTTTTTAAAAAAAAGAGCTGTTGTATTACATGAGAACTTGTGAGAAATATTGATTACTTTTTTTAATTTATCTTTGTATGTGTATGTGTCTTGAGATGGGGTTTCATAGTGTAGCCCAGCTGGGTTGAAAGTAATTCTGTATCCCAGCTCGACCTTGAACTTAAGTCTCTTTCCTTATTCTTCTAAATGCTGGGATTACAGATGTCAGCCATCACATCCACCTGAGAAATGCAGATTCTTATGTTATTCACACATTCACAATCAATGGTTCCAAGGGTAAGTCTCAACATTCTCTACTTTAACAAACTCTCAGGAATTCAAGTACACATTAAAGCACATTAACAAGTGCTTTCTATGTTAACAAATATATCCATACTTCATACTTATATAAACTAAACTTAATTAAGTACAATAACCTGCTTAATGGTATATATCTAGTTAATTGTCAAGCACATCATGTACCTCAATGCACTCGACATTCTTCTTATGTCATGTCACCTTATTCCTAGAGTGGATAGTTTTCTGAAAACATAAGTGTGCTATCCAACACTTTTTGTAGAAAGTAACCAATTTAAGCACATTTAGTTAAGAATAGGAGGTAGAGAGTGGGAGGGCGGGACTGAGAGGGGTAGAAAGAGGATACTATGATGGAGAGGCAACCTGAAGTCATAAATAAATATTAAAAAACAAAAAAAGAATAATTTAATTCTATTTGTGCTTTTATAAATAACATCTTGGTCACATAAAGGATATATTGGAGAAGAGTTCACAGGCAAATCAGTTAGGAAGCTGTTGCTATAGGCCATTTAGAAGTATAGGAGCACCAAATTGTCTTCCATTATAAAAGGAGACTACACACACACACACACACACACACACACACACACACGTATGTATGTGTGTGTGTGTGTGTGTGTGTGTGTATTTCCTCCCTTTAATCTCCAACTGTGAAGGGGTAGTATTTCCTGAAATAAATGAGGACTTCTCACTCTGAGTTATGTTCTCTAGAGTGCTAATGTTAAAAACCTGCAAAAACTTTGGTAGGGTAGGGACAGCTTGGTGTTTATAACAAGGAAAACATCCCAACTTCAAGAAGCAGCATATTAGTGATTATACTTTGCATGTAGACATAGGGCATGATAGGTAATACAGCATGTTCATATGCTATAAATTTTAGTACTCTTCAGTTTAGAGCCTACTTTTCTTATTCTTTTTCTGATCTGGTCCTAGGGAAGAAGAGGCTTATGAGTGAGTATTCAGGCCACAGCCCATTATCATTAGCATAAACAAATTCTTTCCCCATTTTATTTATGTATTTATTCCTTTCTATTTCTGCATGCTTTTCTATTCTTACATCACTTTAAACTCAAGGATAAGTATTATAATACATTAGATGGCATCATTTTGCTTATATTCTTATAAAGTACATTCATTCTGCATGTATATTTTCACCAGCTTTACTGAAGTATAATGAGTAATAAAATCACATATATTTCTAGTACACAACATAATGTTTGATATATGTACACACTGGAAAATTACTATCATAATTGTGCAAGTTAATGTATCCATAATTTTCATGAGCATCTCACATGCACAGATTTTCATTTATGCAAGTGATATTGTATCATATGTGGTATGTAATTTTCTGCATTTTGCTGAGCACTTGGTAGATCTGGTTTATTACTTACCATTGTGCAGTATTCCAGTGTATTTTTACTTTTCCAAATTGTGCCAATCCACTCCTCCACTTGACATTACTCAGAGCTTCTGTAATTCTCTACCATCTTATAATTGTCAATATGGCCATAAACATCTTTACATCAGTTACTTGACCTATGTGAATAATTTTTGGAGCAGCAAGTCCAGGAACGGAATGCTAGGCTGTGGAGTGTATTTTAGCTTGTCAAAAACTATCCACCATATCCAATATGGCTTCTACTGACATAAACTTCTTAATCCCCCATCCCCATGAGAAATTACCACTGTCCATTTTTCTGAGTCTACCTGTAAATTCAGTAATCTCATTGTTACTTTATATTGTGTTCTTCAGATAACTAATTAATTTGAGCATCATTTCAAATGTTCTCTAATCTTGAATTTTTTCCTATTCTCTATCAATATTATCTATCCTGAAAAACTAGCATGATGATGTATATGTATATCTAGCTCTGGCCATTCACTGAAATCTATGCTCACAAATGAAAGTCTGCTCTATCATTTCTCAAAAATGACTTGCTTTTTTAATAACAGCTAACAATTCTATTATCCATATAGTTTCCCATGACAGAATACTAGGAACAATCTTCATTTAGGGGGATAGGCAGCTTTAAATTCCCCACATTTCATCTACCAGTAAGCCAGAAGACCTTTATTTCTAAAATATATTCCTTTTTCTTTATCTCTACTGTAGGCTATTCACAAGACTCTAGTGGCAGAGAAAATCTTCCCTGCCATAAACTACCTTTATTAACTTTGTACACTTTTAAACATTGTATACTTTGCAAGAAAATGTCCAGGCCTCCACCTGAGGAGCAATAGCAGCCAGACTCCTCTGCCCATACATATTTCCCTGGGTGCCCCCTCTTCAGCTCTGCAGCTCCCCTGGGTGCTATCCCCTGTGGTCCCTGAAAGGGGCCCTCAGATCTTGTGGTTGTGCTGCTGGCCTCTCTACCCTTCCAGACAGCAACACCTTAGGACTCCAGAGCATCTGAGTCTGAATCTCCCATCTCTGGTACCTGATATCAGATGGCTGAATAAACAAGCAAGCAAGCAAGCAAACAAAATACTAGGAATCTGGAGCTAGTAGCACCTGATTCTTCAGTTATGGCTGTTGCTGACTGGGAACTCAGGGTGAGAAAGGCAAGTCAAACTGGAGCTAGTCTATAAGATCCTTCAGCATCTCTGTGGCAACAATGTATAAACTAGCCATTCCCCCTAAGCAGGGAGCTTTACATGGTCCAATGCTGACAGCCAGGGACCAGGAGAAAGAATTTGACCCCTTAGTAAAAGTTCATAATTTAATTAAGGAAAGTTGTTTTGTTTATCTTAGAGTTCAAGTGTGTGTCTTTGAGGATTTTCTCTTATAAATCTGGCTAGAAACATCTCCATCTAAATGTAATTAATTTGTTAATTCATTTTATAAGCTCCTAAAATATTTTTGTACTGAGAAGTCAGTCTACTAGGGCTTTGAATTATTAAATTGAGGATAAGTTATTTTTGTTTGTTTTAAGAAACAACGGCCTTTATATTTTAACTGTTTCCCTAGATAAGATGATAATATGCTCAAAGATATATAACTGAGAAATAAATATACATGGCTGGGCGTGGGGGCACACACCTTTAATCCCAGCACTTGGGAGGCAGAGGCAGATGGATCTCTGTGAGCTCAAGACCAGCCTGGTCTACAAAGTAAATCCAGGACAGCCAGGGCTGTTACACAGAGAAACCCTGTCTCAGAAAAACAAACAAAAAGAAATATACATGAATGAAACTAGACTATTCTCAAAATGGTAACTAATGACTATTAATAATGAGAAACAAACCATTTGAAATTTCAATGAAGTAGAAATTATGAGAGCAGATGAGTCAAGGTTAGCAAAACATTTTCTAAAATATAAATCTTGACTTAACAAACAGATAAACTAGAATTTTATCTGAGAATGTATTTTATAGTGTATCTTAAATAGTATAAGAGATGCAATAGAAAATAAGAAAGAAGAACAAAAGAAAAGTAAAACATCTGGATGGGATGACGCCTTCATTCCCATTTCTGTTCTGGGCTGGATACAAGTTTGGCTTGAGATACAATAACAAGTGATTTATAGTCTTGTTTTTCTGAGTTTTCTTTAAACTTTTAATTTCCACTTCTGGGATTTTATGTTTAGAATATTTTATGACAGGATATTCAAACTCAGTTATCTTTGATGATATTACCATCTAGGATTATACAAAAGCCAAAGGATTTAGATAGGACAAAAGCACAGAGGGGACCTTCATTCCTAGGATTACTTCTTTCTGGTCACAAATATCCTAGCCTTCAATAGCCCTTCAGGAATATCACTTTGTTACATTGAACCTTTAGCAAGAAACCTCCTTTATGTGCCAATTATAGAGAGTTTGGCTCTTCTGAGCTCTCCCATCTTCTCAACTCTTCTTGCAAGGCAGAACAGACACATGTTTAACCTACAACCTGTAAATCTCCCAAGGCAAGAAATAGCCAAGCCAGATAAGCTACTGAAAATCAGGTTGATATGAGTAAATATGTAAAATAAGACAAGGTTATATAACTCTACATTTATTTATATTCTTGCCTTTTCCATAATTAGAACACTAAAATTATTGATCCTGGAATTCAGTTATGTCCTCTAAATTTGGCCAGAATCTCTTTAAAATCATTAAGAGGGAAACTACATTTATAAACACTGACCACATTCATTCAGTATTGTTTTATATTTAGGTGCTGCCTTTTATACTTAATATCCAAGTCTTCTTCATTTATGCTTTATGACTGCAATTTGATAACAAAATGATATTTAAACTGTATTGCCAACATTTAGCATGTTTTAGAATTAAGGCAGTAGAGATCTACTACATCAGAGAACTTTAACTGCACAATTCTATCTTGTTCAAACTCATTACAAATGATGAGATACTGAAGATGTAAACACAATGGAACTTGGATCTTTCTCTGAATTTTTAGGTTCAGTGCTCAGTCTCATTTCCTGAGGTCAAAGTCTCCAGGCTTCTAGCTGGAGCCTATGAACAGTGAGTTGAATGTTCAAGTTTTCTCTCAAAACTAAGAGCAAACCTGGTGTTACACATAAAAGATGAAGAGAGGATTAGAGCTATTTTGTGCATTAAAGACTTTGTAAAAAACTTAGTTACTGAGAATTGGCCAAAGTAACTCCATAAGCAATGAATGATTCTGACCTGTATAACTTTCTAGTTCAGCTAGTACAGCCCAGCCCCTGTTTACATGTTTGATGTGGTAGGCTTCTGTAGAATTTTATTTTCAGAAAGGGGTTCAGTATAGGGCTGGTAAGATTTCTCAGTGGATAATGTTGATTGCTATCAAGCCTGAAAACATGAGTCCCAGTACCCACTCGTAGAAGGAGAGATGTCAAATAACCCATAAAGCCATACTAATTCTCTGGTGAATATAATTCAACCTTGTTATACATTGGGGTGTATCCTCTCAATTTATATGGTGTAGGTTTAAGCCTCCCAAATGGATTTAATTAGAGAGAGTAACTGTAAAGATTTTATTTATATTAGTTTAAGTAATGATAGTAGGTTCCTAGTTCAATATGGTTCTAATATCCTTACAAGAAATCATTAAGGTGCAGATATGCACAAAAAGAAGATCATTTGAAGACCATGAGAAGGTGTTTATGAATAAACAAAATGAAAATTCCTTGTAAGAAATCAGACCAGCTAGCACCTTGATTGCAGATTTCTAGTCACTGAATTTTGAGAATATATTTGTTTGTGCCATTTTGTTGTGGAAGGTTTGGAGCACTAATATTTATGCCAATGTGTAGAACTAAATTGCTAAATTATTTACCAGTATTTATATTTTATTTGATTGGTCAGCAGTGTTAATCCTTAACCCACATTATAAAGAAACACACAGAAACTGATGGGTTTTAACAAGCCTTAGCCGAGATTGTGCAATCTTGGTCCATCTAAGCTAGTTTATAATCTTATTCCCCAAATATGACCCAATATAATATACATATGTCCCCTGGGCTGTTATTCTCCACAATATGCTGATATTCCAGGCCATGAGGAACAATCTTCTTCCAATTACCCCATCGCGTCTTCCTCTTTCCTCCTCCTTGGCTTCTCCCCATCATCCTCTCTGCTGCCCAAGTGACCCAACCTTTGCCCTGCCTACCTCTTGCTCTGCCCAATCCAGGCCTCAGCATTTATTCAACTAATAAGAGAATGTGGTTAGCACTTATGGCCTGGCACAGCAAACAGGCCCCTGGGAGCACATTAATTAGCATTTAGAATACATAACAGATCTCTGCATCAATTCACTCTTTTTGTCTAATAAAAAGGCTATTTTTAAAACTATATACAGTAATAACCAATCAGGCAAAACACATAAGAGTTACATACATCACATTTAGCCTATTTGTATCAGGCAAACTTGAAGAAAAAAATCATCTATCCTATCTTTCTGAGTCTAGAATTCTTAACTTAAGTGAATTTTCTATTATATCCTATATTTATAAACCTAAAGATTTTATTTAGATTTAAAAATATCCTTTGAAATCCTAAACAATTCAAGTTCAATTGAAAATTTATATCTGTTATGACTACAACCCCATCAAAGACTTAAGAAAGAATAAATTTATTATTTCAGTAAGTAGAGAGTACAGGAGAGCAGCTTCCAGAATGGAAAAATGACAGTTTTCTACCTAGATACCAAATATCTCTCAATACCATTGGAGCATCATCTTCAGCCTTCTGGCCAAGCATATCTAGCAGAATAGTTATGCAACAGGAAATGAGAAAGATTTTCCCATTTTGTCTTTGCAGAATCAGGCCATCGACTTACCAGCATTTAAGTTCTGGTCCACCTTTGGTCTGTAAATAGTCTGTTGAGAGAGTCTGTTTCTTCCCAGTAGGAATTATCTCCTGATGGAGATTTTTTGATGGCCATCATCTCCTTCCAAGTTAAATGAGCTGTCAGGGGCTGACTATCTCAAGGTAACGAATTCTTAAAATAGCAACATTTTTTAAATGCCATTTTCTATATGCTGCTGAGGGTTTTGAAGACATCTATTTATTTGCTTATTTATCTATTTATTTATAAATCTATCATCTATCTATCTATCTATGTTATGTCTGAATAGGCAAACTTTATATTATTAACCATTTACTATCTTTTTAACCTGATAAGCCTATTTTGTGATAAATTAAGACTAGTATTTGAAATGTCTAGGAGCTTTACTGGCCAGCCATCAACCTGTATTACTCAGACTCCTAAGTAGATTGCAATATCAACCCATAAAAGAATTGGAAGTAAGCCTATAGTTTTAAGTGGAGTTCTATAGATACAATTCCTTATATAAGAGTTGAAATATACATAATGTGTGCCAAAGTGACCTTAAATCTGCATCAATATATAAAATTATACACCAATATATCAAAAGATAGCTGTATTTTTTTAAATAATTTATTTTTTTTCTTCAAGTTACATCTCAGTCTCAAACCCTTCCCTATTCCCCCTTCCTATCCCGCCCTTCCACCCCCTTCCCCCCAGCAGTTTCCCCTTTCAGTCCAACAGGTGGTTCCTTCTCTTATAACAGTAAATACTATACAAAACAACAGATATAAATATGCCACATTTATGAGAGTTAAATGGCCCAGTATACCTTCCCAATGTCCAGTTTATACATATTTGGCCCCTGACTTTAACATTCTACTATCTAACCATCTCCATGAGTTTAAAGGTCTATATCTGACTCAACATTCATACTAACTTGCAACACACTTTTAAGAGTATCTTCTTAGATCTATAACACCCTCTTGATTCCTAAGCAACTCAAAATTTAACTATGAGACTCTAGCTGTCTATTCTTCAACCACCTCAGAGACCTGAGAGGGATAAATATATCTGCTTATATAGGAAGTGCAGTGCCTGCAGCTTCCAAAACTAAGAAATGACATACCAGTGACTGCCTGGACAGTTCCCTTTTTCTCTCCATACA
Organism: Lophiomys imhausi; assembly: GCA_907164525.1. Lineage (NCBI taxonomy): Eukaryota > Metazoa > Chordata > Mammalia > Rodentia > Muridae > Lophiomys > Lophiomys imhausi. Next base: position 4,332,648 of record CAJQZJ010000072.1, read on the forward strand.
TTCCTGCATCAGTCTTCAGCCTTTGGGTCCTGTTTCTCTGACAGACATTTGTTGTAGAGCAGGGATTATGAAGGACTTACCTACCCTGTCTTGGCAGAGTTAGGCTGTCGACTTCCCTGCTACCAAGTTTTGTCCTTTTTGGACAGCAGTCTGTCTGCAGTTGGAGCAAGGGGTTTTTTCATGCTAAGAGATAGGCTTGCCACTAATTCAACCATCTCACACTGGAGATTCTTTGATGCTTATCTTTTACTTGGAGTAGAATAGGGGGTGCTGTCAGGAGCTGATATGTCTCAATATCAAAAAAAAAAGAAAATCTTAATTTAAGATAACATCTTTGAATGCCATATTCTGCAGATCTCTTGGGGTTTTTAAAGATGCCCTATCCATCTCTTGTATTTAGATAAGCAAATGTTGCTTGTCTCTTAACAACTTGATTACTGAGTAGTTTAGAGAATATCTGTGATAGACTGTCATAGTAGCTAACAAAGTGACATGTTTGCATGACTAGGAGTTTGTTTTACTTAACTATCCTAGACAATTTTAGACGGTTGGTATCAAGTGGCCAGAGCTTTGTTTTTGTGGGTTTGTGTGTTTGTTGGTCTTTTTTTAGTATTCCCCCATTAGCAAGGAGACACCTTTCACTGGCAGTACTGCCTTGTAGGCCCCCGGTGAATGAAGAGGCTCTTGGTCCTCATATGACTTCTGATCTGTGGTGAGAGACTGTTAGGCAGGGACACTCCACCCCAGAGGAACAAGACAGAAGGGTCAGGGGTAGAGCATGGGAGGGTGGGGCTGGGAAGTGGGAAAAGAGAACAATATGATAAGGATGTAACCTGAAGCAACAAACAAATAAATTTATTAACTAAAAAAAAGGGGGACAGGTGGCAGGGCTGAAACACTGTGAATGGAATAGAGGATACAGCCGTTCAGCCTGGTTTTGCAGACCTCCAGGTGTCGAGAAGACGTGGAGCTAAGGTAAAATACAAGAGAATTGTGGTGTTGGCCCATGCCTTTGACTTCAGCGGAGACAGGGGGAGCACCGTAGAGTTGATGGTCTTATGTATTCTGGAGTCATATGGAGCGGGGTGGTGAGGGTGCATACTCTTGGTCCCATCATTCAAGAAGAGTACACCCTTGGTCCCAGCACACTGGAGACAGAAACGGGCAGATCTCGGAACTCAGGGTCAGCCTGATGCAGGGCAAACCCTAAATAGAGAAAGACTTCGATCCAGGAGTGGTGGAACACATCTTTGATCCCTTCAGATGGGAACCACAGGTCTCTGATCCCAATAATTAGAGTTCAGAGACACACACATGGGATTTGGAGGGACCCAGGTTTGGAGGCTACTTACAAAAGGCCTTCTTGATGCAGGAAGATTGTCCTTTGGGATCTCAAAATATATACACTGGAGCTGGTTTAGCTCCAAGGTGACAGAATGATTTCTTCTTTAACCCGGATTGAAAGATAACGCTTTGTATGTTGTCGGAAGGCCAAATTTGCTTCAGAAGAAGTATTACCTAGCACCCCCCCCAAAAAAAAAAAAAACAAGAGGGTAATTGTCCCAGGGTTGTGATTGGAGCAGGGCTCTGTTCTTATCTTTCCAGGAGAATCGAAGCGTCCATTAGGGGAGCCCAGGGACGGCTGGACAGCGGAAACCTCAGCAGAGAGCAGAATCAGGCACTAAGGAGGATGAGTGACCCAGTTGATTCAGCCTGACAGACTTCCTCAGTAGCTGTCTCCATCGGGGGCCTGCTCAGCAAGACAGCAAAAGGCCAAGGACTAAACCCTGGCTCAACTTTTGCCTAGAGGGGTTTGACCTGTCCGGCCTAAATGAAACTGTGGCCGGCTTTAAGGACTGAGGCAGAGCAGCAGAGTTGCTGATGCGAAGAAAATAAGCTGGCCTACAGACGGCTGAGGTCTCCCAGAGAGAAGAAAACCTCAAGCCTTATTTAAGGTGAGACTGCCATAGCCAATTTACCCTGATGAATCTACATCTGAGATATTCCAGAAAAAAAGACTGCTAAGTGCATTAAAGGGTCTACCACAGAGATTGTGTCCTTGATGACTGAGGACCTGCCCCAGAGACTGTATCCTTCTAAAAGTTTAGGAAAATAATTGTAATAGTTATCAATAGGTTTAGTGGTTAGGTTAAATGGGTTGTAGGAATTTGTAGGATTAGTAGTTAGTGTTTGTATTTTTTATAAGTGAATATTGTTAGTAAATAAATACATAATAATTTAAAAAGTTCGGTTACAAAGATGCATGACTTTAATGCCAGCACACGGGAGGCAGAGACAGGGAGATCTGTGAGAGCTCAGTCCCTGTGACTGGCTGAAGGTATGATGGCAATGCAGAGTCCCAGGCTGCTTAAACCATTTTACAATAGTCTGAGTTCCAATTCTCCCATGGGAGCCCCATTCTTGAAGAGATTGGTTTAGAGTGGTATGATATAGTTTTTTTGGTTGGTTTTTTTTTGTTGAGACAGAGTTTCTCTAATAGCCCTAGCTGGTTTGAACTCACTTTGTAGACCAGGCTGGCCTGAAACTCACTGAGATCTGCCTGCCTCTGGAGTGCTGTGATTAAAGATACATTCTACCATGCCAGGTTATAATATGCTATTTTATGTTAGCTGCTGTTAACTGTTGGGAGTAGGAACATGTTCCTTCCCCAGCCTAGCTCTGTGTCCTTTTACATTGACTAACATATCTCTTTTAGGTAAAAGACCTCTTGAAATCAGTTCTCCCGTGGAAGTCCCACACCAAAGGAGACTGACTTGTCACCTCTTTCTCTTTATATAAATTTAAGATTATGTGTATTTATCCATTAGATCATTAAGGACATTATTATTTATTACTAAGCAAAAACTTACACAGTACCTTCAAGGAGAAATATGTAATTTTGAAATCAAGAATGTCTTTAGCAAGCAGTCTTATTTTATCAGAAGGAGTCCCACCCTGCCTTCATTGTTTAGACCAGTCTGGTCTAGAATTTAGAGATCTACCTGTTTCTGCCTCCAGTGTGCTGGGATTAAGGGCATGTGTCATTACCACCCTGCTCAAATATTTCACTTATATCTCAGATAATAGTAACTCTGTAACTCAGAGAGCAAATCTGAACTTCAGTGACAATTCCAAATCTCTCCAAAATCCTAAAAAAAATCATGTTTTAGCAATGCCAAACCACAAAAATATCCTTTCTACCTTCCAATATAGGGAAAAATCAAAGACATCTAAACAAAAATCAAGCAAAGAAACAAGAACATTCCAAAAGCCTTGGTCTAGTTGTGCCATCCTATGCTGCAATTTTGTTCATCATTCCGTGGAATCCAGTTTTGGCTGCATTGTACTAGCAGGTCTATCTAAGATAGCTCTGACAAGCATCCAGCAGCTAGGTAGTTCTGAGCTCCAGCTGCCACCAATTTTGACTTATCTATCCAGAAAGGCCTCCCTCCTTTCCCCCTTGTCATTGCTGGTAATTTAACATTCCATCTGTAAACTCTCTCCTTCTCTAAGCCTATGCTAGTCCAATCTTTCTAAAAAAGGATATGCAGAACGACAATTGTCTGTGTAAAAATCATTTGTATGCTAAGAGAAACAAACTCAAATGGAATCCAAATATATTGAGACATTCTGAATTCCTCCATTTTTAATCTACATGTTTAATTTAATTCCCAACCTCTGTCTAGAAGCCTGCCAGGTTTTTTTTTTTTTTAGTACATACAGAGAGCCAAGGCTTTAACTCTCTGGCTGCAAGGCAATAGCTTCTGTTAAGGGAGCAGCACCTTGGAAATATATTCGGATTTGGTTCCCCACTCTTTGACTAGGAAACCAGCTTTTACCAGGGCCTTCTCAGGCTGTAAGCATGGATTCTAATTGTAGTGATTGGGCGCCATTTGTAGAAGTAAATTGTTAAATTATTTACCAGTATTTATATTTTATTTAATTGGTTGTCAGTGTTAATCCTTAACCTGCAATTATAAATAAACATAGACATAAATAAGCCTTAGCCTGGATTGTGTCATCTTGGACCATCTAAGCTAGTTTATAATTCTGTTCCCCAAATATGACCCCATATAATATACATATGTCCCCTGGGCTATTATTCTTCACGCCATGCTGATATTCCCGGCCATATGGAATGTCTTCTTCAATTTACTTCATCGTGTCTTCCTCCTTCCTTCTCCTTGGCTTCTTCTCCCCATCATCCTATCTGCTGCCCTAAAGTACCAACCTTTTCCCTGCCTGCCTCTCACTCTGCCCAATCCAGGCTGCAAGATTTATTTGACTAATCAGAGACAATGGTTAGCACGTATGGCTTGGCACAGAAAGCAGGCCTCTGGGAGCAGATTAATTAGCATTTAGAATACATAACAGATCACTGCATCACCAATGATTTGATGATATATAGCTTTTATTTACTCTTTTAGTTAAGGAAAACATTTAAGATATGTTTTTAGTTGAAATATAATTATATTATTTTTCACCTTCCTTTTCCTTCTTCCAACCTCTTCCATGTTATCTCTCAGTCTCTCTCTCTCCTTCTCTCTCTCTCTCTTTCTCTGCCTCTATCTCAAATTGATGGCCTCTTTTTGCATTGTTGTTACATACATGTATGTATATATTGATAGATGCATGAATATATAAATACAACCTGCTGAGTCTGATTTTGTTGTTTTTAAATACGATTTCAAAGCACACCACTTGTATTAAATAGGCAACTAAGTGGTTTGTCCCTTGGAGAAGCTAATTTGTCCTCAGTAGCTATTAGTTGCCTACAATTCTTTGTCTAGAGGTAGGTCTCTGTGATATTTTCCCACTTCCACAATATCACAACTATTGATATTGTTATGCTACTTGGGATGGCAATGCTTTTTTTTCACAAGAGCCATATACTAACTAACAAATTTGAGTAGTAGTCATGAGAAACCTTGATTTGAGTTGTTGGTTAAAGTAGTTTACATGATTCTGAGAACAATATAGGGTATTGTTGTTGCCCTTGGTTGACCCTTAGAGGTTGAAAGCAAGTCCCTTTTGGTGAAGGTAACATGTACTTTGGACACAAGACTTGGATGATTTGAGATGATTCTAGTCTGAAAGTTTCCTTCCCATGGTGCAGCTTTCATAGTACCCAAAAGTACATTGCAGCTGTCAAAGGAGGGATGCTATGACTAGTCCTAACTATCTAGGTTGACAACAATGACCATCATGGCATGATACCTGTAAAGCTCCAATAGTGACACTCACATGTTGGCAGTAACCAACAATAGTATAGTGGGAATTAAGGCAGATTCAATTTGAGAGAATTCATGTATAATACTAGAAATCTAGCCAGTTATCCAGGACTAGTGAGGTTACAGATCTTAGAGGAGAACCTATTATAGGCACTTTACTAGATCAGCATATGCTTCCTAGCTACATTCTAAAATTCATGATTTTACCCAGAGATAAATGTAGCTTTCACTGTTCATCAAAGAAGCTTCTCTTTATAGTAAATGGAGACTATTCTAGGAAACCCCAGCTGGGCATGGTGCAGAGATCCAGGCACCATGGGGAGTCCAGGCTCAACAGACACATCTTCAAAACAACTCCTACAACCTAAGGCTTAAAGAATATTACAGAAGATGGTAATGGAAACATAATAAGAACCCAAGGATCTAAAAATATGCTGTGAGGGAATGTATCATAAAATTGGCTGCCTAAACAACACCTGAACAAAATACAGGATTTAGTAAGCATCTACTATTGGTCTAGCATTTCTATCAGCATTGGACATAAAATAGTAAATAAAACAGGAAAGCATCCTTATCTTAAGAGGAGGACAGAAGAATGAAATCACTTAGGTTATGTTCCTTATTGATATATAACCTTAGGTTGTCTACCTATCTTTCTTGTTGCCTCTGTTTCACTCATCTACAAAAGGTTGCATTGTAGTACTACATTTTGGATTTGTTATGAATAGAAATGATTATACATAAAACACAATAGTATGTGACAAATAGCAACTCTCATTATTGAAGGTTTTAACCCAGATAAACAAAAATAAATGCATTAACTAATTTGACATAGTCATGAGGTCATGAGTGCTATGAAAAACTATAAAGCATGTAGAAGATTGAAAATGATAAGAACAGGGAAAGAGCTTTAAGAGAGGCTATCAAACACAGTCCAGAATATTTAGTAGTTAAGAAAAATTGAATTAAATTGAACAAATTGAATTATTTTTATAAACACACTGAAGGAGGAAGTTAGATGAAGATTAGGAAGAGGAAAGAGGAACTGTAAAGGGTCTGGTGTTGGGAAGGTGTCTGTCATGTGATAGGAACTGTAAAAATATAGTGTGGTACAAGTAAATACAGAGAATGTGGTAAAGTAATACAAAAAATACAGAGAATGGATAAAATTAATTGAGTCAGAGGATTTTGATTATAACTCCAGACATATCTCCATAGTCCCTTATAGAATGCACATACATTTGGGCCCATGTAAAACATACAGATTGCTAGGACTTTTCTTTTAGAAATTCATGTTGATTAGTCTCATTAAATAGAAGATGCTCATTAAGGTACTAAGGATATGACAAGTATCAAAACAAACAAAAGCCATTTACCTCAATGGTGAAGATAGAAAATAAGTATCTTTAAAAATGACATAATACATTGCATATTGATACATGCTAAAGGAGAAAGAAGTTAGAACCTCATAGGTGGGATTGGAAATACTGAGAATGCAGATTAAACAGGCTGATCAAATCTGTGTTGGACATACAAATTTTGAATTTGTTAGTAGATGGCAGTAAGCAGATGGTGTTTAATGTGATGTGATACAATTGGTTGAGATCACCAGATGAATGAACATAGGCAGAAAAGTTCAAATAGGGAAGCTGTGAGGAAGCACAAAGGAGAGAAAATTGGAATAGCCAGAAAATGAGAGGAGAAAGCAAGGCTTTTCAGAGTCCTGTTTATTAAGTAAAGAACATCTTTGCAGAAGAAGAGAATGCCAGCTGGGTTCAACAAGCTGTTGCTAGGTCAAGTAAGATGATAACTAAAACTTGACCATTAGCTTTAGCGTAAATGGTTCATCAAGACGACAGGAGGGAAGATATGTTTGTAGTTTGAGGTAACTCTGTTCCAAATACTTTAATATTTTAGTGAATAACAGGAAGCTCGTTTGAGAGACAAATTTGAAGCTGGGAAGAATGAGATAGAAGCTTGGGGTGTAAGAGTAGGTTGGAATAATCATCTTTGAAAATGTAAGTGTTGGAAGGAACTGAAACATACTGTATGACTGCTGAGTTGAAAATTAAAAATCCACTTGAAGTTCATGGTCAGGAATTTTAAAGAGAGTCTGGCCAGGATAGCTGCAGTGTTTCACTAAGTCATGTATAGCAGTTCAAATACAGTCCCAAACAGCATAGATCTAACTTACATTCTGGTTTTCCACAACAGAGTGAGAGGAGAACAAGTTGACAATATATAGAAAGAACAGTTATAATAGTGCTCATTTGAGGCATTAAGGAAGGAAGAGGGAAACTTCAGATGAACAAAAAATAGGGTCACTAAACCTGAACATTGGTTGGAGACAGACTATAGAGAAAATGAAGCATCATAATAGCAAGTGGAAGAGAGAGAACAGGAAATATGAAACTGACCTTGTAGATGTTGTGCTTATTTGCGAGTAATAACTGCTATGAAGGCAGTCTAAGGGAAGATAACTCCGGAAGAGGAAGAAGTCAAGAAACAGAAGAGGCCAGCGTGTTAAAAGATCCATCCACCAATAATCACTACAGGAATACTATTTGGAAGACTGATACAGAGCCAGGGATGAAAATATTCACAGCAGAGGAAGTAACAAAGGATTTACAGAAAAGGGGAAAATGGCACAAAAGAGAAACAGTTAAACTCTGACAGATTATTCTCTTGAGGACAGTTTACAAAATCCTCAGTGTAACTAACCCTGGTATAAATCAATATCTAACCATTCTTCAATGCATTTCACTTCCTTTTCTGCCCAAAAGTTGCTTAACTCACAGTACCAATATAAGGGAGCCCTGCTGTGATGTAAGTTTTTGTTTCTTCTGCCCTGTGTATCATAACTTTTAGATTAAGAAACAGCAGAGATCAAACCTAATCAGAAATGGAGAACACAAGGTTTCGACTTTGCAGGAGTGTTCTATAGGTTGTAGACTGTGGGTTTAATTGGCAGAAAATCAAGATACTACTCTGTAGGAATCATGAAAGAGATAAGTAGAAAACAAACTTGACTTTCTTTGACAGATAGATGTAAAAGTCATAGCTTGAAAATACATTAATTTATAAAATAATTGTTATCTACCTTCTACATACAGTACTTATTATAAGAGCTACTGATGAGGTGGGAAAGAACCCTGATATGATCAGATTTGAAGGCTAGTGAGGGAAATTGGAATAAATGAATATGTGAGCACATATACAAGTTGTGTTTGAAAATGCATAGATTTAGTTAAATAATAAAACAGAAATCTTAAGGACATATTATATTTTATTCTGAAGTTTTATTCTACATGTCTAGTCCATATCACCTTTACAATAACTATATATATATATATATATATATATTTGATAATATCACTATCAAATTTTACAGATTGAGAAACTGAGGCTCATGTTGATTAAACTACCTATGGATTTGTACAATTTTTTGGACGGTGGTGCTTCTGTTTCTTCCCATGTAAAATGAGGAAAATAATAATAACAACATTGCCAGTGTATGGCTGGTTTTACAATAAAGGGAACTCCTATGTGTAAAGGACTCAGAACACATCTTAGGACAGAGTAAGGGATGTTTCTTATATTCATTTTTACCATGACAAATCTATTGCTTGGAAAGATTAAGTATGAACACTAGTATATATTTTGAATAAGTGAATAAGTTTAGCTGTTCAATCAATGATTTTCTCTGAGGGACAAGGCAGATGCTCTTATGTGGTTTTCATCCTCTCCAAAGCTGGTATCCTATGTGCCAATGCATTTCTGCACAGGCAAGTAAGAATTAAGTTTTGGGTAGAAATACATCGAATTTTGTTTCCATTCTTCATGTCTGAAAGATACTCAACAAACTGCATTGCAGAATTAGGACATATGCAGTGTTAAACTGTGGCACAAAATCACAATGAAACAACTAGTGGAGAGAAGGACATTCAGTAACATGGGGGAAAAAGTGAGAAATAAGTAATTTGTCTCTATTTATCTCATTGCCAGATTACTTGCAATACCTGATGATGATAATTCAATTTCTTTGAGTTTTAATTTCTTTAGAGAATAATTATGATATATATCCAAACAACTCTTAGCGAAATTAAAATAGATATAAAAGACCTATTTTTACAATTACTTAAAGAACAAAGAACAAGAATTGGTCACCTCTTATTTCCTAAGTTCCATAAAATTAAGGATTCCAATAGATAAGATATGAACAACTTCTACTCAGGCAAAAGTTGTAGTCCCGTTCAGGTTAGCCTTTAAATGTTTGCTCCTGCCCTACACATTAGCCTGGACATTTACAATTGTAGCACAATAATGGTTCATGAACATTAAGCTCTCTTACACTGCTATGCTTCCAACACAAAGCACAACAATGCCAATATTATCTCCTGTGTAGAATCACAAGGCACCTTCATATGTAATTCTCACCCATGAACATCCAGTCTGATCAGTCCCTCCCAAACAAAGTTAACAGTATGTACTCTCTTCCTATCCTTGCCTCTGTTAGTTTTTTGCCCTGATCATAGGTCTGCTAATTTTATATCTCTGTACACTGCAAGCTTTCTGAGGACAGGGACAAAGCTAACTCCTCTTAGGTTCCTTACAACTTAAAACAAGCTCTGAGATAATATAGACAAGAAGAAGAAAGCAGAAGATTAGGGTGATCAGAATGAGTGGGAATCTATGATGTAATCAGCCATATGTATGGATGTTTCAATGTGCAACTCCCAGGTATGCCATGATAATTCAGCTAAGAAAATCCAAGATTTTTATCAAAACAGCCTCATGAAATTTCCTGTGATCCAGTGTCAAAATAGAACCATCGTCTGTGCATAGTGGACATATTGTATAGAAGGTGGGTTTTTAGTTGCAGCGTTTACCCATCCTCATTTCTTTCCTGTTCCCCTTGGAATAAAGCGATTCTTTCAAAGGCCATTGGAGCTCCCCAAATTCAGGGAAGGTGGGCAGCAGAAAAAATCCACTAGGATTCAGAAGGCATATATGGGAGAATTTTTATCTGTCCCTAGTATTTTCTCCAATTCAGTGAAAAGAAAGACTTTTCAAGAGCCTGACTGAGAATACACAAAAACCACCAGACTCATTTCAGGCAATTTGTCTCTAAAACATAAAATTTAATTGGAATAGCATTCTTTCTAAAATTAGAACTGCACCATTGTGTAGTGGTTTTATTTCTTTTTATTTTCAAGGCCAACCTCAGAATCTTCAAGGCTTTATGACTGCAAAATGACAGTGTGAGAAGCAGTTTTTTCCAATTGTCAACAGAGGCATCTGCTGTGAGGCCCCCTCCTGGTCACAAGTTATGAAGGCTTTCCCCCCAAACCTCAAATGTATTCAATCTTCTGCATTGCCATTGACTAGCACGGCCTCAGAAATGATGTCTCAGTATGGAGTCTTCCCATGTTATTGCACTCTGAAAAACAATCAAATCTCTTGGTTATTAATCTAAGCAAAGTGACTGTGAAAGCCAGTCATAGACCCCATAGGAATAGGTCCAAGAAGGATAATTTGATTAGAAACTACACTTTATATCCTGACTCTCTTTTTTTCACCTTAAAAAGACTTTGCAAAGTAGATGTTCAGGGTTTTATAGTATATTTTTATTGTTTAAGAGAATATAAATTAAAGATCAAAATGCATTTAGAAATGTTTACTGTATCCACAGCACTAAACATGAGTTCCACAATACAAGAACTATCTGTATCACCCATCTTTACCTGATCTTGGAAGTGTCAGTTTTATATATTCAAATACACAGTACATAGCATATGGACAAAAAATAGTTCAAGCAACAAAGAATCAAGCTGAAGAAACCTAGAAAAAAAATCTACACAAAGTATTTTATCAGTATTGTATCAGTGTATCTATCCATTAGTCATCTGGATCCTTGTTGCAAAATCTATATGATGGCTGGACAGATGGCTCAGCCATTAAAGGCTAGGCTCACCACAAAAAAGACAAAATGTAAATTTCTGTAAGGCCTCCTCCTGGTCACAAGTTATGAAGGCTTTCCCCCCTTCAGATGATCTGACCCCTCTCCTGATATTGTAATTGCTGTATTGTATATGAGAGAAATCACTGAGATTATTCATTTAAATGAGCACCTGTGGTGATTTTCTAAGTTTTGAAGCAGATGATTCAGTGGATTTAGTTATATTCCTCGGTACCCAATAAATTCAAAAATATTTTCATCATCACTAGAAGGAAACCCTGTTACTTACTAAGGAATTTTTCTGTATCCATTGTTCCACACATGATAAATGACCTTCTTCTGTTGAAGGATTTGTCTGTTATAGACATTTCATATTTATTCATAGACATTTAATGCACCATATGGTCTCTCTTGCCCAACTCTTCATGTGGCAAAATATTTTCAATATCCAATCTGTACTGTTGTGTGGATCAATACTTCATTCCTTGTTATGTATGGACAATATTCTTCTGTATAGACACACTGCATTTTACTTATCCTGTGATATCCAACTTGTCTGTTAATGAAATTTGGTTTTTCCATTTGGGGGACGATTATGTGCCACACCCGCCTCGCCAGCAGTGCAGGCTACCACCGCTGTGTGACAAGCATGCGTGTTGTACGGCCGGGTGGTGCCTCGGGGCTTATGCAAGCCTTGAGGGATGACCCACTGGCCAAATGGGGTGATGGGCTGAGGCCTGGAGATTTGTGGAGGCGAATATTCAGGTCCCCCGGGGAGCCAAAGCGGTTGGGGATGTTCGGTGGACTTGGTTTCACTTTTGGCTGCTTGCTATATCTTATCATTTACACAGGAGTTCCTAGAATTGGAATGCGTGACAAGGACGCGGGGAAAAATGTGGTAGCTGCCCCAGAGCTGATGGCGCTGAGTACACTTCAAGAGAAAGAGAAATTAGATATCCCTAAAAGTTCCCAAGTTTCAGAGAAAATACAGATCATTGAGTTGGAGCTCGGCGAGGCAATTCGAAATATGTCTTTAAATGACTCTTATGTGAATGAGCCTATTCAGGAGTTAATACAATTGATAAAAAATGATTCTAGTTTGCTGGTACATGAGGCCCTTGGCCAATTGCAGAAAAAGGAGTTAGAGCTAAAGAATAGAGTTCATAGGGTCCGGCGAAGCATGGAGAACAAGAACAATAAATTCTATATACCTGGTGTTCCCATGAAACTGATTGCTGGAGGAACTAGGCCTGCATATCTGATCAAAGGGAAATGGTTTGTCCCTCCTGTGAACCCACAGCCTGGCCCTGAGCCATGGCCTGCACCAACCACCTCTCCTCCAATGTTGCCCTATACAGGAGTCTATGATAGGGACATGGTTAGGTGGGTACAGCACAATGGCAAAATTACTCCCTACCAAAGGCTGGGACAATGGGAAAGAATAAAGCGTACTCAACCTCCTTGGTGCACTCTCACTGAGTCAGAAAAAGAGAACTTACTCA
>CAJQZJ010000072.1:4347356-4357859 GCA_907164525.1 Lophiomys imhausi
AAGAAAGAAAGAAAGAAAGAAAGAAAGAAAGAAAGAAAGAAAGAAAGAAAGAAAGAAAGAAAAGAAAAGAAATAGGTCTACCACATGACCCAGCTATAGTGTTCCCATGTTTATTTCCAAAGTATTTTGTAACCTACATCAGAGAGAATAATACCATAGTAATTGCAGGGCATGAAATGAGATAAACACAGGAGTATAAAGATAGTTTAACCAAGACTTAGAAGTAGTCTCAGAAGTAGACTATCTTCCCCTCTAATATGCTTCTCAAGATATATTTTGTCTACAGATTTCATGATCTCTGATTGGTATCTGTAGTAGAATGTGATACAGGTACCACTCTCCTTTTTTTTTAATGTTTATTACTTCAAGTTACATTTCCATCACAGTGCCCTCTTTCCACCCATCGCAGTTCCACCCACCCACACTCTACCCCCTCTTTCTTCTATCCTACACCTCCAGAGTGGGGTGTCCCAACATAGCAGTCCCCCACTCCAGTTCAACAGTCATATGAAGGCTAAGAGCTTCCTCATATACTGGGGGCCTACATGGCAGCACCACTAGGGCAAAGTGTCTCATTGACAGGTAACAAAATCTATATGTTCCTGTTCCTTTTGCTCCACTCTCTTAATAGTATATGTTGAAGCTGTTTTTCTCAGGTATGTGCATGAATATCACTAGAGTGGTAGCCATGTGTGCAATACCATTAAGCAATACATGCTATTTGTATACATTTTTGGAGATTATATACTTGAACTATAGCATATAATCATAACCATACCAAATAAGCAAATGATTCATGATAGTAGTAATTGTATTATGTAGTATTAAATGGAATGTTATGAACCTTTAAAATGTTCCAATTAGCTGTGACCAATTCGCTTATCAGTTTGGGAAAAACAAGGATGAAGTCAGATGAAAACAGAAAACAAACAGGAGACTTAAGGGATGAAAAACAAGGTTGAAGCCAGGAAAAACAGGAAAGACTTAATGGACTAAGAAACAAAGTATTTGGCCTGGCATTGTTTTCAGCTGCTAAGTGGGCAGAGCCCAAATTAAGCTGAAACAGGTGGAACAAGGAGAGAGCCTATTTAAGGACAAGTGGATGGAGCCAAAGGGGGCCACCCATGTTAGAGAGCTCCGATCCTAGCGAGTCCTGATGTAGAAAGTGCTGGTGAAATGATGGCCAGATCTCCCTGAGGCAGAAAGAAGCTGGTGAACAGAGAAAGCCTCAGCAAGACAGCGAAAGCCAAGGCCTAAACCCTGTGACTCAGCTTTTGCCTAGAGGGGTTTGACCTGTCCCAACAGTGGCCTAAAGGAAACTGTGGCCAGCTTTAAGGACTGAGGCAGAGCAGCAGAGTTGCTGATGTGAAGGAAATAAGTTGGCTTACAGACAGCTGAGGTCTCCCAGAGAGAAGAAAACCTCAAGCCTTATTTTAGGTGAGACTGCCATAGCCAATTGACCCTGATGAATCTACATCTGAGATATTCCAGAAAAAAGACTTCTAAGTGCATTAAAGGGACTATCACAGAGACTGTGTTCCTGATGACTGAGGACCTGCCCCAGAGACTGTATCCTTCTAAAAGGTTAGGAAAATAGTTGTAATATTTATCAATAGGTTTAGTGGTTAGGTTAAAGGAATTGTATGAATCTGTAGGATGAGTAGTTAAGTGTTTATATTTTTTATAAGTGAATAGTTATCAATAAATAAATATTTGATAATTTTAAAAAGATCGGTTAAAATTTATTGGCATGTGTCCTATTTGACAAGTTTTATGTGATCAGATGCATTTTTCTCACAGACGCCATTTAATACTATTGTACAAACAGAGAAATTGAGGCATCCTATAAGCAGGAAATTCTTCAAGATTCTGACAATATAAAACCTCCCATGTCACCATTATCTTTGAATGTCTCCTTGTCTTTTAAACGAAAGTGTCAGAGATGGAGATTGATTAATTAAGGAACCAAAATAAAAGTCCTCAGGGAAGATTATGGTATATGCAAAGAACTGAGAGAATGCTATCATGACAGAAAGAGTATGTTAAGGAAGAACAATATGCAATATAAGATAAAGTACAAGAAGAACACATTGACTTGAGCACTCAAAGACTTGGAAATTATAAGAAAAGGTTTGGATATCATTTCAAACAAAGATAGATGCAAGCAGCATTTGTGAAGCTATAGGAATTCTGCTAAAGGGGTAAATAATATGAAGATGGAAGGTTTGTTGGATCCTGAAATATCCCAATAACTGGTGAACTTGATAAAACTGGAAGAATTCCAAAGAGGAATGTGGAGAAAAGCAACAGTTAAGGTATATAGCCTGATTGTTCATTTGTTACGTTGCTGCAAATAAGTAAAGCAGTACTTTAAAGAGCACCTGGATCCACAAGGGCATTTTTTTTCTTTTTGAAAGAAGACACTTGAGAATATGGAAATGCTAATAGAAATACTGGATAAATAATAGATAATCTGATTAGCTAACACATGCTGGGCACTGGCTAAACACTTTTCATGCATAATCTCATTGAAGTCTTACAGCATCCCTGTAAAATGGTGCTCTTATTATTCCTATTTCACAGTTGAAAGCATGGGGGAGCAGAGGGTTTGAAAGGCCTGACCAGTGATAGAATTAGAATACAATCTTGGTCAACAAGAGCTCTTGCTTTTAATTTTTCTCTAGAAATAAAGAGGCAAGAGTAGGGTTCACGACAAATTTTTAAATGGTCCCTAGTAGTGCTGCTCTCCAGGGTACTAGCCTTTGATAGCCCACTGCTCAGTGGTAACAGCAGGTGAGGAGCTAAACAGGGGCCATAGACATTCAAACATGGACTCTTTGGTGAACTGTTGAGGGAAACTTTTTATGATGACCTCTATCTTGCTGCAATATAACTCCAGGTCATATGCTGAGTGTGAAAGGATGGACTGTGGCAAGGTATTCTGAAAAAATAGAAAATATTTGAAACAGTAGGGAAAATAACTGAAGGAACAAACTGTTTAAGGGCCCGCTTAAGCTTGGTAACCATGAATTTAAAGTAGAACCACCATACTGGATTATGTGAATTTCTCCAGCAGTGAGCAGTTGTGGATAGAATAATAACAGCTAACTTAATGGAATATTTAGCATGTGTGAAGTACTGTGCTAAGTACTTTACACGTGTTACCTTATTAAATGTGCTCAATAACTATGAAATACATTCAAGAAATGAGATTTTCTTTTCCTGTCATACCCTCATCCAAAATGTCCTGTTGACCATTTCCTAACACTTTTCGGATTTGTGTCTTCTCCTCATTCCCAGAGACACACCTCTCTGGTCAGTCTTTCTTACTCCAAGCCTAAACAGAAGCCAGTCTCCTAGTTAACCTTTCTTCTCCAGCGCTGTGTTGCTCCAGTGCCTTTTTTTTTTTTTGCACTGCCACTAGGTAATCTGCTCAAAGGACACTAAAATATGGTCAAAGTACTGAACATATGAGACTTCTCAGTACCAATTCTTAAATGGTACAACTATATTACCCTATTACCCAAGGAGTGTCCCAAGAGACTATCAGATAAGAGGACAGAAAGAATTTAAAGATGGAGCATGGGGAAGAGCTTCATTATAAAAGAAACTTTTCTTTGCCTGATGTAATTGTCATATTAGAAGCTTAGAGTCTCCATCTGCTAATTAGGCCTAGTCCTGGAAGTGTCTAGCCTCCATAAATCTAACCTAGGCCTATAGTGTTTTCTACCTCTGAGACTAACTGCTGAATAAATTCACCCTTTCTAGTCCTTTCTGAACTCTGGCTGGCTCAACTCAGCTCTTCTGGCTCAAACTCCTCTCCTAGCTGACTAATTCAAACTGGCTTCTATCAATTTCTCACTGAATTACTCTGCTTCACCTCAAAGTAACTCTAGCAATCTGTTCTAATCTTCTGGCTCCTTCTCATTCCCTGGCTCATTCTGTCTTCACCTGTGTCTAGCTTGTTCTTTCTTCACATTGTCTCTGTAAAACTTTTCCAGTAAAACTGCCCCTGAATTCTAGGAACTGAGCTGCCACAAATTCAGCTCCACTGTACTGCCTCTCAACTGATTCAACCAAATTGCTCACGAGCCTTGATTAGAAGTCAAAGATCTGTATGACTCTGTTTCCTAAGTGCTAGGATTATAGGCATGTACCACCATGCCTGGACCTAACTTTCTCTATACCTGAAACTTGCTCTATGCAAGGCTGGCCTTGAACTCAGAGATCTGCTTGCTTCTGTCTGTTGGAATTAAAGGTGTTTCTGTATTCCACCCAGATCACACAGACATAGAAGGTCTTTGGATGTGATCTCTTGTCAGAACATCCATGTTCTGAATTAAAATTCTTCTACCTACCCCTGATGAAACACTGTCATCCAGATATTTCATGAACACAAAGCAGCTGTGGACACCTGCACAAGATTGAATCCTCACACTATCCATTGTGCATAAGGTGGTACCTCTGAGGACATAGTCTTTCCTGAGGAGCTAATGACTGTTGATGTTTTCTGGGTGTAGAGGTAGTATTTCTCATAGTATATCCACAGGGAGCCTATATGAAAAGAAAATACAGTTCAGAAGGAAAAGAAGGAGGACACCAGTGGATAGTTCGTGTGAATATAATTATAATACATTAAAAACATGCATTAAACTGTCAAAAAGTGAAGAAAAATAATGTAACTAGATGCGATGTCAATCTGTTTATAATGTCAAAATTCAAGGAGTTTATATTGATATTCAAGGTCACTGTGCAACTTATATAACTAAATATTAGTTGAGAGTATGATTACTAAAAATCAAGTAAAATTTAAAAACTAATTATTGGCTTTAAGGAGCATTATGATGTTATTGTAGTAAGGTTCATATATATGTATATTTTTTCTTGCTTAGTACATCTTTAATCATTTATTAAATTTTCACATTAAGAGTCAGAACCAGACTGGGGGGCTGGTATGTAGGGACACCCCACTCTGGAGTAGGAGTAGGATAAGTGGGAGATGGGGGGAGAGAGTGGGAGGGTTGGACCTCAGAGGGCTGGAAAGAGGGCACTGTGATGGAGATGTAACTTGAAGTAATAAATAAATATAAAACAGAATCAGAACCAAGCTGACAGAAATGCAAAATAAATAAAGACATTTCTCGTCAAGCCTGATGGCCTGAGTTCAACAGTCAAGACTCACATTGCATAAGGAAAAAATAAACTTCTGCAAATTGTCCTCCATATATGTGCTGTGTCATGTGTGTGCATGCACACACACAAACACATATGAGCATACACACATACATACATGCATGCATGTACACACATGCATAAGCTATGCACACACAAAAATTAACAAACGAATAATGTAGTAAAGAATTAACCATATTTACACTCCTTCATCTACTAGTTTTACATCAATATTATTACATTGGCGCTTTTTGAGTAAAGATCTCTTATAATTTTTGAGTAGCAAAGGTTTTTGAGTAAAGCAAAGATCACTCATAATTATGAACTTAATATTCTCAATAATTTTATTGTGTGGCCTTTGAACATGAGAAACAGAAGCAACTCTAGAAGAATTGTCTATATCTCTCTCCCAAGTGTAGAATAATATATGTGTTCACTTACAATTCAGAATTAATTGATTCTAGAAGTGAAACATCTGAATACTTTTGAATCATAGACAATTAATTTGGTTAACTTTACCAGAAACTTTCAATCAGTTTTTCAAACTTTTAGTAATTACTTATAATCTTTCCGTTATTGTACAAAAGAATTAATTGTACCACATCTTTGTCTAAGTTTGATATCAGCCTTCATAATTTTAACTGTTCTTCTGGGAATGTAGTAATATCACATTGTGGTTTTAATGCGAAAGTCACTAATGATGAATAATATCTAATATCAAACACTTTTCATGTTGGTAAACTTTTATTAGTCTTCTTATAAAATAAATACTCAAGTGTTTTACCCAGAATTTAAATTAGTAGGTTGTCATAGTACTTGTGTTGCTCTAATAAAATATAAAAGATTACTTCATAAAGAAAAAGGTTTTAGTTATTATGAAACTTTGATGAGAAAAGTTCTAAGTGAGCTGAAATTTCTTTTCATTTTCTGGTGGTGGGTCTTCTGTTTGTGTTTTAATTTAGGTGATAGAACCACATTACAGGAACACATGCAAGAGAAATCACATACAACCACAGGTAGCAAGAAGCTGGTGTCCAAAGGCTAAACTCACTTTGTAACAATTTTCACACGAACTAATATATTCCTTTCAGAACTAACCTAGTCTCATGATAAAATTATAACACATTCATGAAGATACATCCATCTTTTATGATCCCCAAAACACTATAATAGCCTCATTACTTCATAAATGCTTGAATCCTTCCCCATTCTCTGTTTTGTTTTCTCATTTACCTATAACCTGTGGCAAGCAATTGGTGACCAACTCTTATAACACATACATCAAAGATATATTCCTAATGTGTTCTCCCTTTCTATGTCCACCTTTAAGGTTGTAGCTAAAGCCACAATTGTCTCCTGTTCAAGCTAATGTAACATCTTCTGAACTAGTTTCTTTACTATTAAAATATTTTCTAATTAAATTTCCACATGAAGCCATAGTGATATTTTCTAAACAAAAATCTGAATATGTGAATTTCTTGTCAACACTATACATCAATATTGTTCCTTTTTTTCTTGGCAGAAAGTTTAATTCTTGAACATACTTTTAAAATATTGAAAATCCTTTGTAATCTGGTACCTCATTACAAATATTACTTCCTCTTTCCCCAAGCCTATTTTTCCAGATCTTCAATTAGCCACACTGATTTTCTTGGTTCCTTGAATAGGCTGTATGCTTTCTTCCATTTTGATCTTTATGCATGCTTTCTTTCCTAAGTACCTTCCTCCAATACTATTTCTAAACTAGGCTAATTCATATTCATCTTTAATAGTTACTATGAGTCACCTCCTGTGTGCATTCCTTTGAATCATCATGAGTAAGCTGAATGACTCTTAAAAGTGCTCTCATGACACCAAATGTATTCCTCTACTTCACAGTATTATAAATTCCTATTTATGTTTCTGCTTCTTCTGTGTAACCATTAGCATCTTGCAGGCAAAGATTGTTCTTTATTTTGTATTCTCAGCTTTCACCACAATACCTGATACATGGCAAGCACCCAATATGCAAGTAAAGAAAGGAACAATACATGAATAAATGAATGAAATCATACCCAGGCATATTTCTGCTATTTTACAGAATGGAATTATGCTGCTGATAAGAATTAACTATTGTCACTAGCACTGAGACTACAGTCTCAATTTGTCATCTCAAAGGAATCTAATAAATTTTCACAAACCTGAGATGAAATCTATGTAGTTTTAAACTTCAGTAGTTCAATACCCATTGTAGAAATTATTGCTTTTTGGAGAACATTTCTAGTATAACTCTAGGAAGGTTCCTACTCAAGGAATAAAGAGAAGAGGGCAAATACACATGATGTTCTTTTCATGGAAATGTCAGAACACGGTGACAGATGGGATGTGAGGAATAAAGCATACTGAAGTGCCAAAAGTTACTCTCTCACTTTTTTTCCTTTCTCATCCAAAAGGTCTACCTCTTTAACTGTTAGATAGCCCACAATGTATCACTATATGGAAAAAAACCCAATACAACCTTTGTCATTTTGCATTTAGTATCCAGAAAGTCCAGGCATCTGCTGGGAAAATGTAATTAACAGATCATTGAATGTGAGTCAGGCATTAAAATGCACGATGGTAGGTGTTTTTACTTCAATGGGCTCCTACCTGTGATCATGTGTAGTCAGGAATGTAAAACATACTGAAAATGAAGATTAAAGGACTCATAGCCAGATTCACTCACTCACTATTAACAACATATTTTATTAATTTAATTCATCTGATACTTGCAGGGCTCCTTTGAGATGGACACTGATTTTTTTTTTTAATTTGTGAGATAATATATCAAGCAAGAGCGTGTCATATAGAATTTGAATTTAGATATACAAGAATCAAATGAAAAACTTAGAGAATAATAAACACGTAGAGGACAAGAAAATGAACAAATGGTTTTTAAATGTTTTCTCTGGAATATAGTGGAATTTTTTAATTCAAAAGATTTCTAAGAATAGGATAATTTATTGTCTCATATAAATAGGGAATGTTAGGTAGGCTTCAGGGTTGTATCATAAATATCTCAACACTATCTTCAAAAATCCAAGCAGTCTTAACTTTGCTTCAATCTTTAAGATTGGTATTATCCTTGGAACAAGATGCTTCAGCAATGTGCAGTATCATTGGAAGATACAGCAAAAGCTGGAGGAATAAGAAAGAAAATCTTCTTCCTCACCTTTCATGAAGACAGAGGAAGTTTGCTTTGATATAAATAAAACTTCATTAGCTTCAGGTTCCCACAATATATGTTCCTTCGAAAGCTCTAGAAGGGACTAACAATCATTTTGCAAGATCATAGTAATATTTTCTGTCTGTCTGTCTACCTGTCTTTCTCATCCCTGCATATGTATTTCTCCATGTTTCTGTCCGTGTGTGTATGTCTGTCAGTGTGTATGTGTCTTGGTCTCTATCTCTGTCTCTGTTTCTTTGTCTGTGTGTGTCTGCCTGTCTGTCTCACAGGCACATGAGATGTCAGTGCAATTTTACATGCATGCACATTCCATGGCCAGAAGAAGAGGACACTCTGTGAATTCCTCTATCTCTGCCTGTCTTATTTCCTTGAAGTGGAGTCTCCAGGTACATCTAAAGCTTGCCTTTTCGGCTAAGCTAGCTAGCCAACAAGTTTTTATGATTCAGTGCCACTTGCTGTGCTGGAGTTCAGGCATACACAGTCATACTCATTATTTTTACATGGGTTCTGGTAATTCAGATATGTCCTCATCCTTTGACAGCAAGTGTTCTTATCAAAAGAGTCATCTGCTCAGACCAAGATTTTTTGTAAATACAACAAAGATATTTGAACTACTTCCATCACTTTTCATGTCTGAAATCTTTACCCTCATATCACCCTTTGTACCAGATGGCATTAGAAATGCTACAGAAATGAAGGTACTGGAAAGAGACCATATCATAGTACATTATGTGATCTAACATGAGTAATGCTACACATATGCAACATTGAATAATAAATGTTTGAAATATACAGAGCTTATCTGAAGATGGTTAAAAGAATATATGAAATAATATGGAGTTACTCTGCATTTGTATTAATAATAAAGTTCTTTTATCACTGTATAAAATTATGCTGCAAAATCCAATAGAAAGCTTTGGATTGTTTGATATTCCATTTAATGAAGGAAGATTAGTCAGGTAAAAATGATTTGCGATGAGTTGATGAAATTGAGAAAAACAGTAAAAAACTGAATTTACTAATACTGTGAGTCCATTCCTTAAATTTGTTTATAACTACTGTCAATTCAAACAGTAATATCTTCACATGATAGTTTAAGAAGCCTTTCTTTTGATGTGGGTTCCCAAAAATTAGACAACAATCCTAAAAATTTAATGCTACTAATGGTAAATTGGGGTGATGAAAGTAATATTCTTAAACTATCAGTGATTAAATGTGAAAGTTTAGTCAACATGTTAAGTAAAATTTTGGTGTTTCATTCTACAGAAACTACTATAAAATTATAGCCGGTATAAGGAATGGTCAAAGAATATCAGCCAAAAACTTCAAGAGAAAAAAACAATTTTTGCCGTTCATTAATAGAAAAAAATTTGATGTGTTGCTGCACTTTGATATCAGATTTATAAGTCATAGCTTTTGGGTTAATTTCTCATTTTAAATATAAGGTGTTAGACACAATTTTATAAAAACTGTTTGAACTGTTTTTCCTAAAAGTGTGTTACCCTTAAATCATAAAAACTTTTGGTTCCTACTCCTACACAAAACAATATTGCAGTAGGCTGCAGGCCCTGTATCACTCCATCAATCTCTTAGTTGGGCCTAGACTTGCTGGATGTGCCAACAGAAGAGAAAGGACTAGTCATATATAAAATTAATGTTCATTTACTTAGAGGAATTCTTAACACTTCCTTACAGCCATACTTTCTTAATCTATTGTCTCCCATTCATCTGTAATGTTTTTTTTTTCTACCTCTTGTGATGCTTCTCAGTGAAGGGATACCCACATAGCTGGGACAACACTTTCTGAAGATGTCTATGAAGAAGTTTCAGGAGGAAGTTAGCAGTTGAACTAGTGGGCTGAATAAAGAACATGCATCTTCACTGAATGATGTAGGTCAAAGTCATCCATAAAATAAATACCTTAGGTAAGTTAAACTCAGCCTTTTTTTTTGAGACAGAGTTTCTCTGTGTAATAGCCTTGGCTGTACTGGACTCCCTTTGTAGGCCAGGCTGGCCTCAAACTCACAGAGCTTTATTGCTTTTGTCTCCCAAGTGCTGGAATTAAAGTTGTGCACCACCACACCTGGCCAAACTCAGTATTTTACTTTTTGAGCTAGGATGCTTGA